>JASANH010000281.1:0-28882 GCA_030248295.1 Mesodorylaimus sp. YZB2_4 | reverse complement strand
GAGCTCAACACGGCACGTCTGCAACGGCCAACTCGCAACCAGCCAATACAGACACGCCTTTGACGACACCTCGAATAATTCCAGCTGAAGAAGAACAGCAAAAACGAGATGATGACCAGGACCTGCTCAATTTGCTTCCAAAAAGTTACCGAGCCAGGGCTAAAATTATTCTACATTACGTCAGTTCAAAATTGGATTCGAACGGACGTCTCACGTACACGCAAGGCAATAAATCTAGCTCGCACATTATCGATTTGCTAAGATGGGTCTTGAACCCTTTGAGTAAACATACGCCTGCGGATGGTCATGAGTTCATTCAATTTCTGCAAAGTATGCATGTACCTGATGGTGTATATGTTTCGCGTGTAAATCATCGTGTCGATCAGACTGTAATGTCTAATACAAATGCCCACGTTGTTAAAAAATGGCTGGCACTGTAAGTAAAGTGTAAAGTGCAAGAAATGGTACACGATTAAATCATAGACATTATTGTACACAACGAAATCATGCTTCACAGTCCATAGTACAGCTGGAATAACCCCCATTATGCATCACTTCGCATGTAGGTCATGCTGATTATGGAAAACTTGCTACACAAGAATTGTGCTCAAGCAAAAGTTTCCTCAAAAGTTTCGTACTCAATTTGTACAATTTCATTCTCGACCAGCTGTCTTTGACGATCCTCTGGCGGAGCAGATGGGGCAAAAGGTGGAGGCGGCTGCGGTCCGATAGGAATCAGACTATAGGTATGGTCGCGCGTAGGGGCCAGTCCACCCGCATCGCCTGTTGACCCATTAATCGTTGGACCAGGCGACTTGCTCGTAACTCGCGGCGGCGGTGGTCGAGAAGGCGGTTGTGGACGAGCTATGGTGTTCAGCTCAACAGCTGGTGGCGGCTGACGGCGCTTCCAATAACACCAGACCATGAGGAATGTCAACCCACACCCTCCCCCGAATCCACCAGCTGCTGATAAACCAATTACCACATTTCTTTGCCATTGACCGTTGCAGAAATATGCGTGACCACTCGCAACGATTACTCGCAACGAAGGAAGGTCGAAATCGCGGCAAGTGTATCCACTAATCGTACCACGGGCGATAAAAAGCTCCTTCGCTGTAATCCGGCATACCACTTGGTCGATTGTGACGCATTCGTCGACGTCACCACAGTAAATTACGTCACTGTCGTCGCAGGAGCACTCCTATGCGAGAAGGGAACAGCAATTAATAGTGCAAGCTCGTCGCACAGTTAAACTCTAATCAGAACTTTGCGTGTGTGACTTACTGCGTTTGCAGGGCACGCCAGGAATAGCACAACTGCAGCGACAACGGCGGTGGTTGCGATTACACGATGACGACTAATAGTTTTCATTCTCCTTCGACGCACAACTTTCTTCGCTTGTCCTCGAGTGCCACAATACTTACAGCAGCAGCAGAAAAATATACAAATTGAGCTTATGAAACAGATTAAAGTTACAGATAGCCAAAAGCCTGGCGTTGAGACGTTGATGAGAGCCATAACCGAACTTGACGCGTTGAGACCATCAGAATTCATACTGGTGTTGGCCGAGTCGTTTATTTGTGCTGGTGGCGGTGCGCCAATACAATGGTTGCTACTCGATTGATGCGAAATAGAGTGAAAAGAATCGAAGAGAAATTCGAGTTGCTTATGTGATAGGTACATCAATAACAGAGCCAAAAGAAATCTGGCTGTTGTGACTTGCATCTTTTACTGCTCGAAAAATAAGAACAAGAGAAGACCGTGCTCTAATCTCGTCCAGACTCCAGACTGACCAGTCTGGACAGACTGTACATTTTTCCAGCTGCCACATGTGGTACAGTTTCGCATGGCTGCCACACATCTGGCAACTGGTCAAAGGCCACCCAGCCGTTGGGCAGGGTGGCCTTTGGTCATCCGCGTATGGGCGACGTCTGCTCAAAGCGACCACTAACCGTGGCAGAAAAATGCGTTAGCGAATGTCATTAATCAAGTACGAGCAAGGTCTAATCGCTTGACATGAAAAAGCAGTGACACATTCACGTGACAACAGCAATTTCGAAAACTTCTAATGTGACAAACTTTGTTGACAAACCAATTTGTGCAATGAGCAAAACTTTTTCAGAAATCGAATTCAGAAAACTTTTTCAGAAATCAAATTCACAAAACTTTTCCAGAACTAAATTTACAAAACTTTGCTAGAAATGACACTTGTTGATGTGAAACTTGTTATTTGGTTTTGCGCTTAAAACTTTTTTGAATTGAAACTTGCCGCACTTTGTCTAACGATAAGCTGAACCTTTTGGAACTTTTCCAGTGTAGGGTACCTTTATTTGACGACTGGTATGGCGTGCGGTGTTTTATATCAGGCCCTCGCTGGTTTGGACATAAAAGTTGGAATCTGGTTTATATTCTACAAATATTCTAGAAGAACCTGAAGATATCAGTGATTATTATGCTCCATGCAAAGTGATCCAGTTGGGGTGTATATAAGGGCGTCCTGATTTGTTTCTTGGTCAGATTGGTGCCATTTCGATGTGCAGACTTGTTTACTTGAGCCAAGCCCAGTGAAGCAGTTGCCTACGATCTGTTTCCTTTGGCTGCAAGGAATTCAAAGGCGAGCCCCACCCAACCAATTTCCTGTGGTCACCACACGCTTCCGGTCACTTCCGGCCCGTCGGCAACGATCCCTCACGCGGCCAAAGGAAACAGCCAATAAGCTACGCCAAAAGTCACGCGACCAGGAGGAGTCGACTGTGGGTGAGAAAATTGAAGTGTTAAGCAGACAGAAAAACAGCTCATCGTCAGTCTGTCTTGACTTTCACTCTGGTAAGTCCGTGATCTACGACTTTTAGTTGATTTTCCCGATTCCGCTTTTTTCCAATATTTGCTATCTTTTTCACCCTCGAGTATGTCGACAGAAATCGTACTAGTATGCCGACTCTTATCGTAATCAGGGTGTTTTTCATTTTTAGGCATCTCTAATGGCTCGATTAACCGGCTTTTCTTTATACGCCTCAGTCACGTATTAGCAGACGGGCCTGGCCGCCAATTTGGCGGAGGCGTGCAACATGGCTAACGAAACTTGGCCGAATTTGACCGAGACGGAACGGACTCAGTGGAAAAGCCAAGCAGCAGCGATTCGCTATCAACAGCACCAACAGTGGCAATAAACTTTTTTGGGTGGTTGCAGTTTGTATGACCACGACGAGGACGAGTTAGTTTGTGTCATGTTTTTAACTCAGTTTTGAGGTGGTGGCGTTTTTATATGCAGTGATTTTTAGTAAAGTCCTTTTAGGATGACAGATTTGGTCGCCCAGTGACTTTGAAAACTGGCACCAGCCATGTCACCCTATTGAGGATTTTGCTTTTCACCAACCATGCGAGCCCTACACACGTTTTATATACATATATTACTGAACTTTGTCATTCAATATCTCATGCTCTGTCTGGAGTCTAGTTGCACAAGCTACAGTATGCGAATCCTTTACCTCTTCTTATTAGCCCGCTATTCACATGAAGCCATGCATACAGTAGTCACAATCATAGTATAGCCACATGGTACACATCTGTACAAGTATCGTGGACAAAACGTGCTCATTAACTGTACACATACAGCCATATTGCAAAATAATATTCGCCTCACGCATCTCCCTGTTGGGTGTTCTCGGCCAGCAGGGCGTTTAGTGACTCGTACAACTCATCGACGGTGCTGGGTGCCATGTCGACGAGGTCGGCCAAGTCCGACTCGAGCAAGACCGCCTCCAAATCGTCATATTGGTCGGTGGGCGGGACTGGGGCGGGGACGTCGTCGAGGCGGTTTGACTGAAAATGGTTACTGTCATCATTATGTGGTAGATGAGATGAAAAAGTGCTTACCTCTAGCTCCATTATAGCATCGAAGCGGGCCAGTTCTTTACTTAAATCGTACATTGCCATGACCTCCGTGGGAAGGTTCTGAACGAAGATAACATTAGTTTCACGTTCATACGAGACCGAAACGGTTTTAACTCACCCGCTCCACATCGTCCCACGTGAGCTCTGGCATGTCCGTCCAGCCGCCATTCGGCATGTAAATATCTTCATGATCGCAGCCGTCCTAAATGAGAGTACTGGTAAGCTCGAATAGCATCGAGTAGCGCGAATAGTTCTTACTCGATGTGAATGTCCAAGGTTGGTCAAGTCGACCAGTGGCCCCCGTTGTTTGCTCGGCCTCTCGGCCCCAGGCTCGGTCGTCAACGGCCGCTTCGTTCTAGCGAGCATCGGTTGATCGTGAGCTGGCTGGTGCGAAAGACAGCCCTGAATGGAAGGTACCTACGTAACGTACAGGTATACATACATAGTAGGCCGAGCTACACACCGCAGCTTACCTGAACTAGTGCCTTTCCTTCACGTCTGAAACGAGCCACCACCTCCAATATGGGGAGGGACACATCCACTTTTATCCACCGTGGCCTAAATGAACCAGTCGTGATCACGAACTGTCACAATAGTGTCCACGTGTGTAGAGCCGGATGTGCAATAAAGGCATGGACACATGTAGCATAAAGCCTAATCTATGATTCTTCCCACTATTAACTAATGTTCATGTAAGAAACTGACAGCTTACGGCAGCTGGTCGCTCGACTGGATACGGTAGACGCCACCCGGCAGTCGCTCCAATACGGTCGCTTCCAGGTTCTCGTCTCTGTCGCCCATTCCTTCATCGTTTTCATCCATTTTTACCAGAAAATGGGCCAGGTCGACCATGCCGCCCTCGGCCGCCCTTGCCATTGTGGTAGTCTTCTGGCCACAACACTCGGTTGATCTCCCAACCTTGGCGCATGTTGGACAAAAACGATGATCATTGGACCGCAGATGACGGACGCCGTTCTTTTCACTGCATACGTGCAGGCACACGCTGCAATGGACTGACGACGACATGATGCACGCGCAGTGATTCAGTAAAATTGGCAAATGAGCAGATTGCGACCGTTCTCGATCAGTATCTAAACTACGACTGGTGGACCTGGCTTGGTGGCCAGTTGAGCGGGCCGTAATTAATGAAGATCGAATCTTTAAAACAAAACGTTTGGCGCCAGCGCCCAACCCTCCCGTCCATTCAGGTAAGCTAAGAGCATAGCCGAACCTAGACGCAACTGTTTGGTCACTGCCGCTAGTCATCAGGCGGCACTCGACAACTGTTAACTAACTGTCCAAGCGGTCACCGGCCTTTGTCTGGTGTCTAGCCGCTCAGGCCGACTGGCACCATCAGCTCTTGCCTAAGTTACGTACAGTCGCCGAATCGAACCCATCACCTTTTATTAGCTCATGCTAACATCCAGTCATGCACATTACACATCGTGCATAGCCACATCACGCACATTTGTACAAAGGACGGACTGCACAAATTTCGAAATGCCGCCACACACAAACACTTTATATCAAAGGCGGCACCAGCCTAGGTCAAAGAAGCGGCTGCCTGGCAGTCGGTCTGCCTGCCTGCCTCATATTTCCAACGGTGATGTACGAAAATGGTCTGGGTAAAAGACACGTTTCGAATACAATCTGGTCAATCCCGATTTGGCTTGTATGTAACTGAAAACTTTGCCGTCGATCGGTCGGATTCCGATATTATACGCCGTCCCATTTCCAGCGCCGTGCAAGACGTCGTAATAATTTTTGAAAGTCAAAATGTCTCGATTATGGGCTTAAACACCTTTGGCCGAAAATTTGCCATCCCCGCTTTCGTCCTTCAAAACGTAGTAGCACTTTGCGCTAAGACCTACGAAAGCTACTCCTTCGGCTTCGACCTGTTTTAGGAAAATAAGCTTGGTAAGTATTTTGGATTTTTTCTTTTCATGCAGACTCACCTTTAGCAAGCCGGGTGTTCTCAATTGATCGTTTGACAAAACGAACCATTCTTTCTCGATTCTTTCAAACTCTGCCACCTTTTCTGGCGGGACGCATTCTCGAAGCGAGTTTTCGCAAATTTCCAAATAAATCGAGTCTGTAATAAATAATCAAAATGTGAATTTCATTTCAATGTAAAATTTCGTCTTACCAGTGTCACTTTCAAGAAACTCGTAACACTGACGCGGTATGTAAGGTTGTAAAACTTCGTAAATAAAGCGAAGGACTTTCAGTTTGGCGTACGCGTAAACTGAAATATGACAAGTTGAATGTTTTTCTTGGACAAAATTTGGATTTTCACTTTTTACCCGACAGTCCGATTTGCATTGGCAAGTTGAATTCAACCTTTTCCTTTCGCATTTGCACTTCGAAACAATCCGGCGTGATAATTTTCGTTCTATAAGAATAAAAACTCAACAGCGGCTTATTTCTGGAAATTAAAACAAAAATGAAATTTGACGAAAAGTATTTTCTTACGCGTGATGAAAAGGATCGTTGTGCATATTTTGAATTTCTGCGCCGTCCACGTAGGAAACGTTCCTGTGCCGTGTCAGCTTTGTGATCGTCTTGCCGTACCTGAATTCCGAATATTTTCAGTTACATTTTATAATTCCCCAAATTAAAACTTACGCGCTATTGCCAAGTAACTTGAAAACGTCGCCCTGAAATAATTTTTACGTTTTTATTTTCTGCTTTGGGTTTCCAGTGATTTTACTCACCAACAGTTTTTTAGATTTGTCCGTGTCACCCACTCGTCTGTGATGAGTCACCAAACCATCGAAATACGTTCTGCCAATCGAATTGTGCCACTTCGCGTATTTCGATATCGACACCATTTCTGTGGTACCATTGCAACAACAGTGTTATCACCCACATTTTTCTCCGTGGTAGGAATTTATCAGGCATCGACGTGGCGTTTCGAGTTGATTCATTTGCTCGGCGATCTCTTTCATGTACGGCCCGATGTCGTCTATGGTCACTTCGGCATTTTTTATTATCGGTGGAAAATCGCTGTACAGTTCGCGCAAATGATCTTTCACTTTCAAATCGACTTTGGCGAAACCGAAGACGTCGCCCTTGATCACGCCGGCAAACATTTCGTTGTAAGTTACTCGGTCCTTATTTTGGAACTTTCTCAACGGGTGCTCTTTGAGAAATCGATTGTAAATCTCGGCTTCTGCCACAATAGACGGGTCTGTCGCCATTGGCACGGGTTTCCCCTTGCGAATGTCCTTGGCTAGGGCTTGAACCATCTTGAACCAACATTCCCACGTGACTTGATAATCGAATCCGCCCTCTAGCAAATCTTTTTCTTTCTGCTCGTCCAATTCTGCCTGTTTTAGGTTGGCATCAGTCGAAACAACGTTCTTATTGAGGCAACCATTTCCGTGGTTGTGGTATTGACAGCCGTGGTACTCGCACACCCGTGGTCTTGGTTTGGCATCCTTGGCGTAGCCGTCGACCGACCATTGGCGCAGTACCAGTTTGGCCTGGCTACCGTGCCCGCTGTGGTGGATGTAGACTTGATCGCGAAAGGCGGCATATTGGAGAAAATGCACTTCGCCATGGCATCGACGGCGTTTCAATTTGGCCTGCATCGTTTCCGATTTCCGTTCGAACATTACCTGCCGTTCTTCCCCGCCATCGATCGACAATTGCGTCTGTTTGACTCCTTTCCGATGATCGCAATAGCCAGTCGGCATGTCGTAGTTGCACATGGATTCCAAGTACAAGGCGTTGAAGTCTAGAATAGGTACGGGTGTTTTAAAATTGGCGATGAGTAACGGAATGTACTGTACTTCCGTTTCCACCTTACCCAGGCCGACTATTTTCTTAACCACCTTATTGCCGCCCCTAATCTTGGTCTTGCCTTTTTCAGCCAACCGCGTCACGATCGTGGCCAAGCTGCCGGTCATCGATGAATACAATTCTTGACAAAGGTCGGCTTCATTGGGACCAAACAGGCCGAAGTGGACTGTGGGGTGAGACGAATGTAATGTCTGGAACAGGTACGTGAGGCAAACGCCAGGCACTGAGACGGCTTGCTTGAACACGTCCACTTCGAAGTTTTCCTAAAATATGCTTAGCATATTTGAGCAAGCCACCGCGAACGGCTCCACGTCTCTAAATGTGGAGTGTAAAGTCAAAATTCTGACTTTCATGCTTTAGGAATTTATTAAATTTACACCTCACCTGGAATTGTACCACTTTAAGTAGGCGAATAGCGATCTCGGCTCAGGCAACGCGTCCCATACGCCTTTGGCCTCGCAATATTGCTCATCGTCGATCGTCTTGCCTCTGATTGTGGAAAAGAATGCCGATTGTGGCGGAAATTTAGTGATGCGATGCAAGTCCTCTGGGCATCGAAGCAATTCATATGGAAAACTGCCCTTGGTGTCCCCGTCGGAATTGAATGCCTTGACGAACTTATCGAGCGACGTGCCAGGTGCGTACATGCAAATGTCCAAAAATTTGAGCTTGTCCGTGGCCAGCGAGATAATGCTACTGCCTCGGGCGATGGACTTGGGCCAGGACCTTGCGCCTTCTGTCTCGGCACTGTTCGAATCGTTTCTGGCCGCGCGCACTTCAGCTGTCATTCTTGGGAATAGGTGGATTTTGCACAAATTCAAATCGTACTTGCCCCCGTTGAGTGTCAGGACCGAACATGAGCGAAGATAGGCGTCGAATGTTCTGGCTAATCTTTTTACTTTCTTCAGATTCGCCTTGTTCCTTTTCTTGTCGTCCTCGTCGGCTGCCTCGCACGTGGCTTCGGCGGCTGTCACCAGTTGGTTTAGTTGGTCCACTTCGGCTGGAAACTTTTGCCGTTGGTGTTCGTAGTTACGATCGCTGATCTCATTCATGGCGTCGAATATATTGGTCAATAACGTGTCTGGATCGGGATCGTAGAAAAACTTGACCTCTTCGCACCCAGGTACAGTTGATTTTATGGCCCCCGTGATCGGCTTATGTTGCTCTCGCATTTGCAAGATGGAAGCGTTGTCCACGTACTCGACTTCGATGTTCTGGGCGTTCAAACGCATTTCGGTCTCGACGTCTCCCACGTCGACTCGTTGGTACTTGAGTTGAATCGGCTGCAACGTGCTTTCCATATCCCATGTGATGAACTCGCGGCACAATCGACGTTCGTGGTCGACGAAAATTCTGAATTCGGTCAATCAGTCCAATATGGTCTTGGCCGCCTCGTAGCACCCGTCTTTGTAAGAATACTCCGATTTACCTTGTTTTCAATTAAATTTTTGGTGACGGTGTAGGCTGTTGGCCATTTTAAACATTTTGCCACACGATTCGCAGCAATGACGGCCGCAGAAATTGTTTAACTTCAGAATCAACGACATGTGAACATTGGTTGTGTCGATCGGATAAGTGTGCAAATTTATCGTTGGACAGGCTGGGTCGGTGTTGGTGAATTTACGCAGGCAAGTCGTTTCTTTAGGTGATGTTTTCCGATAAATCTGTATGTTAGCCTCGGACAGTTCCTCCAGAATGGGCCAATGGTCTTCTGGAACCCCTTTGAATTTTTGTCACAGTGGGCCATCGACTCGCGTCCTGTACTTCTCGTTGGCTTCCAGAACCGTAGGTAAATGACTATAGTCGTCTTTCTTTGCCGCCGCTATGCATCTGAAGACACAAAAGTTGTCGTTGTATAGGTGACGATGCTCGTCTCGCTCCATCGCCAACAGGCTTCTGTTGTTGTAGGCCAACCATGTGGGCAGAACGCTTTGGCCCCGACCAGCCACGAACAGAGGGCGCAAGTAGCAATAGATGGTCACTCCTAGCACGCACACCACTCTCCATTGTGTGTCTGGTCTTTCTACGAACTCTTCTAAGTCGCCTAACTCTTCAATGATATCGATTGCCCTCTGAAGCGATTCTGAATTGTGTACGAGAAAATTTTCTTCCAACAAGTTGCGCCGATAATTTTGGGCGATGAAAATTCGATAACTGTTGGTGCCATCGTCGTTTTCTCTTCTAAGCATTGTTGTTACGCCGACGTTGAAGTTAAAGGCCACATTGATCAGTTGGTAAATATGACGAAGTGCTTTTGCGAATGTAAAACCTTCCACATCGGTGCCGACTGTGCGATAAGAAAATTCGTTGACCAGTTTTGAGTCGGTTTTGAAGTGCTGGCGAAAATATGGCCAATTACGACGGATCAATTCGACGGCGTCTTCGTCTTGTGCGCGTGAGGCCATCAAAGGATCTAGCCAGAAGCCGTAATCAGTTTCAGGTGGTGCGATTGGGTCGTGGAAAAATAATGTTGGATCTTGGTTTTCTTAGGTCAGTGGCTCCGACAAATCTGGCTCGACGTCTTCGATGGTGCAGCATTTCATGCACTGTCCGATGTGTTCCTTCGACAGAAATTCTGTCTCTGTGGTAAATTGACGCCGACATTTCGGACATGTGTGGTAGTTGTCTGGGTGCTGGTTCTTGTGGTGGCGACGAAATAGGTCGAGGCGTTTGCAATTCTTGTACTGGCAAAATAGGCAGTCGTAGCAAATGTCCTTGTGAATATCCATATGGTTTTTCACATTCACGACTTCCTTGTTACAGGTTGGGCAGGTATGTTTACGTCGAATACGCTTCGCCTTTGATGACAAATCACCCGCTTCCTTTTCAGGTAACTTTCGCTTTCGGTTTGAATCCATGGTTCAAGGAAAAAACAGATATCAAGGAATAAAGCAAACTGCAATGAGCGACAAACAAGACTGCCCAGAGTCGATTGACGCAGCGAAGATTGTATCGTCACGTCGAACTGAAGACCCAATCTTCACTGAAGATCGGATCTTCAGTAAAGATTGGATCTTCGTTGGAATGGTCCGAGGATGACATCTTCATACCGACTGTTTCATTGTCCAAGTTTGGAAGGGCGCTGTGCGGTCGGTTCGCTCTCGTTGTGTGACGATCGGCATTGTATACAGTATGCCTTCACGCGATGAGAACGAATCGACTTGCCCATATTTGGATCGATGGCGACAACTGGTGAGCGATTGCTTCTTTGATCATATTCAGGTAACCATGACCATATTCGGGGGATCATGACCATATTTGGGACTATGACCTTATTTGGGTGACCATGACCATATTTGGGACCATGACCATTTTTGGGACCATGACCATATTTGGGACCATGAACTAATAAGCTTATCACCCCTTAGCCATATACGGGCGGCCTTATCACTATACTTAAAGCAGTGCCCATGCTACAACACGTGTCACCTCAAATTGACGCAGGATCAGCTCCTCCCCTCTACTACTAGTATTAGCAGCCACGATCAGCGTTGCTAGGAGAACAGCATACCCTTATATCTGAAGGACCTTCACACTGTTTGGGCAAGTTTTGAATTAACCTTTTTCCAGGTGATTTCTGGGCAGTCTGAGATTTGAGAGATCCTTAGGTCATCTTGAGATTTTAACGGCTTTTGCATTGGCTCCCTCCAGCTTGGTTATTCCTTGCGGGTGGCCCGAAGATTGCCACAAGGGGTCGGGCTTATTAGTCAGTGGAAGTTCATCCCCACAGGGTTTTGAAGCCACGCGATAAGATGTTTGTTGGTTTCGAGTTTCGAGTCGATGAATCTTGGCGTGATGAGAGCGTACTGCACAGAAGTCGGGCGCACAGTTCAACATGAGATCATTGCTGTGATCGAAGACCCTGGCCGCTCGAGTGCTCCCTGCCTTCTGTTAGTTTAATTCTTCATGTCAGTGTCATAGTGACAGAAGTGAGAAATCGTCTTTCTGCAGATGATAGTAAGCTTCGATCATTTGCTGACTCCCAGCCACTAGGAAGCACTAGAATGCGAGTTATTATTTCCCGTCTTATTCACTCCTTAAATACGTTCCCTGTATATGTACTGCATGTCCTTGTGATGTCCCTCGCGTATGAGTTCAAATAACACTCGAAGTGAATACTAGGCTTAGAATAGCTACGAATTACATTTAGGCCAGGTCACAGGTCCTCAAGCGACTAATGCTTCTCTGAAGTGAGCCATCGACATTTCTGAATGTAACAGGGCTTACTCAAGACGAAATATAAGAGATCTAGGCTCTTAAACTTACAAGTTTTCAGAAACAGCATAGACTGGTAAGTGCAAGCGATTTTCTATGAGTCAGCAGGAGCTTCGAAGGCTTTGCAGCGCCCTTTTTATTAGCTTAGCTATTGTTGAATCGAACTTCTGTCTTTTCGTCCTATATTGGGTGATACAGTATGATGGCGAGAGACTAGCATTCCTTTGTTCGAGGAGCAGGGCTAGTAAGATTTCAGTTCCTTGGTGAAAATGGTTTCTCAGCTAAGGTCACGTTATGCAAACTTGCAGCTCGAAAATAGAAGGGTTTTTGAGATATGAGCAGGATACTTCTCAGGCTGACAATTGTCCGCTATTGTGCAATGGTCCCTTCATTTCTGTCAGTCTGTTTGGTCTCGTGGATCCCCGTTTTTTTTCGTGTGTATTCTCAGAGGCTGTCCGGCCATCGCTTCTCACAATCAGGCATGAACAGTATACAGTATGTTGTTTGTTGGGAACCCTTTTTGGTACTGAATGCATCAGACATTCGAGCTGCACATCGAAGTGCGTGAGTCTTGGCGCCTATGTATGCCAGTTGCACCAACCACACATGGGTCTCGGGCACACCGCGCGACTTGAGGGCGTACCACGCAGGTCGTGCGAGAATCTGTCGGATGTTTTTTCCAAGTCCAATGAGGCCATGTGCATTGTCTTTGTCAGTGTGCACGATGCACTAGCAACCACGATGCCCGCTGATGACTAGAAAGATAGCTACTATTTCCTTGCTTGTTCCCTGATTTGCGTCTGTCATGGTGATCGAAGATTTTCAAACTGGATGTCTCTCTTTTTACTGGAGGCGGCGAGTGGTGCGTGGTGGGACGATGAGGAATACGTAAGAGCGCTATTGGAATGGGGTAAATATCAGTCGTTACAATCTGGGATAGTATAGCCTGCATATCTTTTTCGCTCTGATTTAGGGAGAGACGAGGAGTCGGAGCACTGGGAGTCTGAGATCGAGTCGGAGCGATCGGATCACGCGCTTCTCTATTCCTAAGCCCTGATATACGCTTGCGTTAGGTATAGCGTGGAGAATACATTGCATGCCGAGTCATAATGCATAGAAGCATTTGCTGCATTGCTTGCATGGTTGGAGGCATGAGATTTTGCTGTTATGGGTTCGGTGCAGTGATTCGTTTAGTCTTTCAAGTAAACTATGCATTTTGTAAATGGACAGTGCGTTATGTCACTATAACTGTAGGCATGTTACGATTGCAAGCTGTAGGTCAATTAATAGAATGCCAAGTGTGCGGATATAATGGCTGTGTCGGTTACTCATTGTGTCAGAGAGCAAGCTTCCTGTGCAATGTTTATTTCACGTTATACATAGAACGTGAGTGTAGTGACCGCATGCCACGAAGCTTCAGTGTTCCTGCAGCAACGCACAACGGTATCATTTGTCAGGGCTTAGGAATAGAGAAGCGCGTGGAGAGGGGAAATTTTTCGCACGGTTTTTTGTCGGCAGGTTTGTGTTCTCTATTCCTAAGCACCTAGGGGTTGGTCCATTTCATGGACCTTTTTTAGTGGGGGTCTCGCTTACTGGCAGGTTGCCAGTAAAAGTATATGGCATGATTGGCGCTGTGGATGATTTCGCCAGTCGCAGAGTGCGGTTGCAGGCGTGCAGGCTGAGCATGACGGAGGTGGTGCCAGTTAGGATTCGGGCATGGTTGTAAGTTGTCCCTGGAAAGACTTAAGTCAGAAGATGAAACCTTGCACAGAGCAAGTTCAGGCCACACAAAGAAAAATTGGTGAGGTTTGTTACATGATGTGCTCTTTGAATGGGCATAAGGTGTCTATGATGATAGATAGCGGGGCGTTAGTGACTTTGCTCAGTCTAGTTGTGGCAGAAAAAGTACTGCCTCTAGACCAGATGAGGCCCACTACAGCTAGACCAAAAGTGGCAGATGGAGTGATCATGAAAGTAGACGGCGAGGTACTGGTTGAGTTACGTGTCGGAGAGATCGTTGAGCAACATGTGGTTCTAATCACACCATCGTTAGGTGGGTTGTCAGCTATTCTTGGCGCAGATTTCTTTAGTCCTTTAAGTGGAACTCGTTTCCGCTATTGCGCTGAGTTGTCCTACAGGCAAGAAAAGGACCGAATTATTGGAGTGGTGCAGAGCTCCTGTGTGGTGTTTTTGACTCGGGACATAACGGTCCCAGCTCGCCTGAGATGGTCGTTGAGGGCAGATTAGGGGCGTTGCCCATTAATGCATTCTTGCATGAAGGCGTGGATGAGCCTAGTGCTGGTTTTGAGATGCGAACCAAGATGTTTTTGGCTCGGTCTTTAGCTAAGTTGAAGGGTGATGGTATAGTCCCCGTAATGGTAGCTAATACATCCAATGAGGAGAGGAGTTTGGCATCCAATATGAAGCTAGGCACGTTTGAATTTTTGGATAAGGATGCTATAATTTCAGACAAAATTGCTGCTGTTGATGAGCGGCTGGATGCGAGCAGGAACGACCCTGTCGGAAAGATCGATTGGACGGGCTCAGCATGGTCCAAGGAGCAGCAAGAACGCTTGATTGTGGTATTGCGGAAGTATCCAAATGCGTTCGCTCGTCACGAAGGAGATATCGGTAAGACGTCCCTGTTACAGCATAAGATCGTGTTGACGGGGGCTGCTCCACCTAAGATGCAAGCTCGGAGGTTACTAGAAGCTGTGTAACCTAAAGTCGAGCGACAGCTAAAAGTCATGCAGGAGTTTAAGACAATTGTTCTGTCCAGTAGTCCAGTGTCGGCTCCTTTAGTCATAGTGCCCAAGAAGGATGGTGGGACACGTATATGCGTTGATTTTCGGGCATTGAATGCAGTAACTAAAAAGGATCTTTACCCGATGCCACGTGTCGATGAGGCGCTGGATAGGTTGGGAGGTGCAAAGTGGTTTGTCAAGTTTAGACCTGCAGAGCGGTTACTGGCAGGTTCCTTTGAGCCCCTAAATCGAGAGCTTCACAGCTTTTTCTGCACCAGGAGGTCAGTTCGAATTCACAGTGGTGCCGTTTATATTGGTGAATGCAGGCGCCACGTGCCAACGCCTGTTGGAGCTAGTATTGGCAGGTTTGCAGTGGCAGCAATGTTTGTTGTGCATCGATGACATCTTGATCTTCAGCAAGTCGTTCGAAGAGAACTTTAGTCATATTTCCAACGTATTGGATGGACTGGTGAAGGCAGGTCTGAAAGTAAAGCCTTCAAAGTGCCATTTTGATAGAGCACAGGTTCCATTTTTGAGGCACGTGATTCCGGCAGAGGGCATACACACTCAATCGGATAAGGAGCCAAACGTTTGTTCACCAGGTAAGAATCTCCAGGGTGCCTGTTGATTGATTATTAGGAATCATTGGATCTCGAGCAAGTAGTTGTGTGTCGTTTTCTATCGGATAAGAATCTACACCTTTGTTAACCAAGTAAGAATTCTAAGAGTGCCTTTTTATTAATTATTGGGGATCATTAAATCTTGAGCAAGTGGTTTTGTGTTCTTTTCCGTTAAATACTGTTCTACTCGTTTGTTCTCCAGGTAGAAGTCATTTTTAATTGCGAATAAATCAATTATAAGAAATCATTGGATCTGAAGCAAGTAGCTTTGTGTCGTTCTCTATTAGATAACAAGCTAAACGTTTGTCTGCCCGGTGAGGATCTTCAGGGTGCCTATTGGTTGATTATTGAAAAAATATCAAATCTCGAGCAAGTGGTATTGTGTCGTTTGCTGTCAAATAGTTTGCCACTCATTTGTTTTTCAGGTGAGAATCCTTTAGGCGTAAAAAATTCGATTGTTAAGGATGCCAGTATCTTGAGCGAGTAGTTTTGTGTTGTTTTTTGTCAAATGTGGTGCCACTTATTTGTTCTTTGGGGGAGAATCATCTGGGCGTGAAAAGATCGATTATTGGGGATCACTGTATCTTAAGCAAGTAGTTCTGTATTGTTTGCTGTCAAATAAGGTGCTAGCCGTTTGTTCTCTTAGTCAGGATCATTTATAATGTGAGTAGATCGATCAATTATGATGAAATTATGATCGATCTTTTCACGATCTAAATAATTTTTACCTGAATAACTAAGGTGTCTGATAGAAAACGACCCATCACTACTTGCTTTTTATCGAATGATACATAATAATAGATCAACTCACACCCTGAATGATTCTCACCCAGAGAACAGATAGGAAGCACCTTATTTGACAGCAAACAATTCAAAATCACTTGCTTGAAATCTAATGATTCATAATAATCAATTTACTCACACCTAAAATGATTCTCACCAAGAGAACAAACGAATAGCACCTCATCTGGCAGGCAGCGAACAACACAAAACTACTTGCTTAAGATACAGTGATCCTTTAAAATCGATCTTTTCACGCCCACATGATTCTTACCTGGAGAACAAGTGAGTCGCACCCGATCCATCAGCAAACAACACAATATTAATCTCTCGAAATTCAATGACTTCTCAAAATCAATCAATAGGCACCCTAGAGATTCTCACCTTATTAACAAACGTGTAGCTCCTTATTTGATGGGAAACGACACAAAACTTCTTGCTTGAGATCCAATGATTTCTGATAATCGATCTATTAACAGTCCAAATGATTCTGACTCGGAGAACGAAAAAAATTGCACCGCATTTGACAGCAAACGACACAATACTTCTTGCTCAAGATTTAATAATTTTTAATAATCGATGATTAGGTACAAAGATTTTTACCTGGTAAAAAATGTGTAGCTTCTTATTAAATAAAAAACGACACAAAACTACTTGCTCAGGTTCTTATGATTCCTAATAATCGATGTATTCACCCTGATTAATTCTTACCTGAAGAACAAATAAGAAGCACCCTATTTGACAGACGACGATACAAAACTAGCTTGTTTGGGATATAATGATTTCTAATAATTAATCAATGGGCACCCTGAAGATTCTTACCTGGCGAACAAACGTCTTGCTTCTTATCTGATAGGAAATTACACAAAACTACTTGCTCCAGATCTAATGATTCCTTATGACTGATCTTTTTACGCCAAAATGATTCTTACCAGAAGAACAAACGAATAGCACCGAATTAGCAGCGAACAACACAAAACTTCTCGCTCAAGATTCAGTGATCCTTAATAATCGATCTTTTCCTGCCCAAACGACTTTCAACCAGAGAACAAATGAGTGGCACCCTATTTGACAGCAAACGACACAAAACTACTCGCTCAAGATTTGATGATTCCTAATAAATAATCAATGGGCACCCTGAAGATTCTTACCTGGTTAACAAACGTGTAGCTTCTTATCTGATGGGAGACGACACAAAACTGCTTGCTTGAAATTCGAAAATTTTTAATAATCGATCTATTCACAATCCAAATAATTCTCATTCAGAGAACAAAAGAGTTGCAACATGTTTGACAGCAAACGACACAATACTGCTTGCTTAAGATCTGATGATTCAAAATAATCAATCGATAAACACCCTGATGATTCTCACCTGGTGAACCAGCGTGAAGCTTTCTATCTGATACGAGTCAACGCAAACCTACTTGCTTGAGAGTCAATGATTTGTAATAATCGATCTATTCACACCCCAAATAATTCTTGCACAGAGAGCAAACGAGTAGCACTGTATTTGTCGGCAAAATACACAGAACTACTTGCTCAAGATCTAATGATTTCTAATAATCGATCCATTTACACCCAAAATGATTCTCACCTGGGATACAATCAAGTCGCACCGTATTCAATAGCAAACAACACAATACTACTTGCTCGAGATCTAACGATTTATTATAATCGATCTACTCGCACATAGAATGATTCTTACCAAGAGATCAAACCAGCAGCAACCTATCTGACAGCAAACAACACCAAGCTACTCGCTCAAAATACAGTGATCCTCAATAATGGATCTTTTCACGCCTGAATGATTTTACCTAGAGAACAAATGAGTGGCACACATTCGACAGCAAACAGCACAAAACTACTTGCTTGAGATTCGATGATTCCTAATAATCAATCAATAGGCACCCTGAAGATTCTTACCTAGCCAACAAACGTGTAGCTTACTATCGAATAAACAACTACACAAAACCACTTGCTTGATATTCAACGATTCCTAATAATCGATCTACTCACACCCTCAATGATTCTTCCTAAGAGAACAAATAAATAACACCCTATTTGACAGCAAACAACACAAAACTACTTGCTCAAGATTCGATGATTCCCAGTAATTAATCAATAGGCACTTCGAAGATTTTAACCTGGTTAACAAACGTGTACTGTTTACTGTTTATTTCTCATGTAAACGCTTCAGCGCACTAAGATCGTGGGACACACAGGAAATATAGCATGTCAAAGAACACACTACAAAGCGGCACTCGAAAGACCCTTTTCAAAAACATCAGTGCTGTATGTTCAGGCCAATTCAGAACTTAATTTGTTCCATAAAATAATGGTCGAATATTCAAAGCACTGCTCAAAAGCCCTGGTCCTTGTGTTTTGTTCAGGTAAAACCAGTGAATGCTCTTGGTTCACTCTTTCACTTATTTTCCTACCAGGCTCCAATACATGTCTGAAGCGAGCATTCGGGTAATCGTGCCCACCATGATAAAATTTATGTAACTGGACTAGCTTCAGAGTCTCTCGCCTGCGAGCCAAAGGTTGCTATCTCACAACTGATTAAAGATCGTCATATTCACTGGATATCGAGCCAGGCAAAACAGAGTGAGGAGTGTGTTCTCGAGGACGATTAATTCAGCAGATGCATACGTTTCAGTAGTGAGATTCCATACAGAGCCATGTCGAATTACTGCACGTAGTTTTGGTCGAAGTACCGCTGTAGAGATCGACCAGTCAGAGGCCGTCATCGATTGGAACAACTGACAAAACTGCTACTGCGATAGCGCTTTCTGCCGCAACCGATGGCTTACCAGAGAATGTACGACTGTCAAATTCTAATGTGGCCTCCTACGCAGCACTGAAGAGAGATTAAAAGTAACGGAATCGAATCCAGTTGTACAAGCACGAAGAGTCTTGCGCTTGGAGAAAAGGGAAAAACTAACATAAAAACATTTGATCTATTTCGCCCAACTATGTCACCTTGCAGGCACCACAAATCATCCAACGTCGTTTGCCCCCCGGTGCAAGCCTGTTCTGTGTAGGCAGCTTAACTAATATGCTATCGTTAAAATAATAAAACAACCTGGCGAGGCTCACCTTATCGTCAGTGCAGCACATTTTAGGTCACTCTGTCCTGTTCTGTCAGGAAACCGTTTATATACCCATCTGATCGAACGACTTTTGTGCTACTGCGTAGCATTTCCCTGTGAACTTTGCCACCGCCGCGGGAAAACTTGGAGTGGTATGGAGCCGGCGGCTAAAATTAACCTACTGCATCTACCAGAATTAATTGCGCCGGAAGTATAATATTTGAGGAAATACCAGCTACAATTCAAACAGTCCCACAGCCCTTGCATGGGGGTGACAGAGGCAAAGGCGAGAAAGGAGATATGTGTCGGGAAACAGCCGTCACCTTTGCCACTGTCCAGTCACACGGCAGAAACGAGGCACCCACAACCCAACGTGCTCAATACCTACACACTATGGCACACAGAAACAAAACAGAGGTGCTACTTCAGCTGTCATTCCAAGCAGGAGACAGTGTTTCACGCTTCTCCCAGCCCGTACGATCTGGCCGATGGCTTCCTGTCACTCATTTCATCTTTTCCTGTATTTCATTTCATCTTTTCCTGTATAAATCACAGGAAGCCATCTGACCGATGGCTTCCTGTGATTTATACATCTTTTCCTTTCTGGTAGCAACAAAGCCAATATTTGAGTAGCGTTTTAGTTCGGCAGCTGTTGCCTCTGAATTCAGCAAAAAATTGAAAAAATATTAGCCGAAAAATCTTTTTTGCCAGTCAATATTTTTCTGACTTTGTCAAAGTGTCATCTTCACACAATTTTTAAAACTTTGTGCGCATCCTCATTTGGTATAGTAAACCCTGGCGCCATCAGAATTTGTATCACCAAATGCGAAATGAGAGTACAGCCATTAGGACTTCGATATTTTCTGTAATATAATCCTCGAATAAGTAAATCCGTCAATTTTCCACTTATGCCCACGGTTTCCCAATAGTTTTGATCCATAATGGTCAAAAATTGACAAAAGACTTACACGTGGTAGGATAACCCACGAAGCTTTAGGGATCGCTTTGAGGCTGGAACCCTAAACCAGCCACCCCGGAGGGCTCAGCTTTAGTGACGCTGCTCAGTGCAAATGTACCACGCCCACCAGGATTCGATCCCGCAAACTTCCGCTTGCGATCCCAATGTCGTACCACTGAGCTATCAGGGCCACGAAAAGAGAAAAACTAGCAGCTCACTCGAACTTGGTCGAGTGTAAAGTGCAGCCCCTCCTTGCCTGGAGAAAGATCATCCCCCTTGCTCTCACTGCACACTGCTTCACACGCTGACCAAGGCTGCGTGTTATCGCACGTGTGGAATGACCAGCCGAAATAACCAACTAGGCCGAAAGTTGGATTTCCAGTGTTAAAAGAGTATTGGCGGAGGAACGCTGAATTGCTGTCACGAGCCTCACGGATTTTGTTTGACCAATCGGTTTTGTGAATTGAGTCAAGACCAGCATATTATCGTCCGACCCTAATCTCCAGTTACCTGCTATGAGTTTGGAAAACGAGTCTATTTCGCCGATATTTAAAGGAAATTAGCCGAGTTGTCCTATCACTCGCTAGAATCGCAGTGCTCTTCATTGATGCTGAGATCAGCAAATGCACGACTAGACGTTCGTTTCGAATTGCAATCTTGTCGCTGAAATAGCATGCTGTCGAAGGGTAAAGGCTTTGATCAATATCCTCATCCGTGTCGCACAAAGATTGGCAGTTTTGGTCAGGAATCTTCACCTAAACAAAATATACGGTAATTATCGGCAACAAATATACATATTGTAATATGCGGCCTACTTCATTTTTGTACCACATCACTTGATTGCCAGCAAAACAGGCCAAACTTAGCATCGTGTTTAGCAGAACTGTCAAATTTGAGCTGGAATAAGTTACAGTTGTGAGATTCCAGATCGAACCATTTCCAATTGTTGTTACTAATCGCGGAGGAATTTTATTGTAAACTATCCACCTGTCTATAACTTCTGCTCCATCCATAGTTTTGATTAAAAAATCAAACAATTCTTCGCATTTTTTTAAGCTGAGGGTAAAAAAACCTCAAAGTGAAGACCTTTCAAAATTCAAAAGTGTAACTGCCAAGGCGGTACATACTACATTGGAACTCAACTGCGATCTTGCGCTGACAATGAGAGAGCAGGCGGCCGTTACCTGGCGAAACGATTTCCCGGGCGGGCGAAGCTACCCAGTCCACCGCCATGCTGATATGGTATTCCTCTAAAACCATCTTATCCATGTCCACTTTGAATGGCCTGCTGTTTGTAATAGGAAAGGCAAAAATTTATATTTTCATGATACATTTTTTATTACAGGAGCAACTGGTTTGCGATAAGATAGTGCACAGAATAAACAAATACCCTGCACACCCTTGCCGAGCAGAACGGGAGGGGGACTTCGCCATGTAAAGCAATTTTGAAATGAAATGAAACTAGGAAAGGTAGTACATGTGGTTTGATGCGCCTTCGGAGCAGGCCGGTCCAGGCTGGCAAAAGGTGATCAAGAAAGATCCTGCCTGGCTACTGGCTGGTCTCATGTACTCGCGGGTTTTAAGGGTTGACGAACAACTAGCCTCATTTATGTCACCAATTTGGGGAAGGTGGCTCCTAGAAGATGTGCACTCACATCTGCACTTCTTGTATAGTGGATATTCAGGGACTATATTATGCAAAATGCTATTACTCAGGACAGCGCTTTCAATTTCATTATCTCCTGCATTAGGCAGGGATTTTGAGGAATCTGCATCTTCGCTGGACTTTTTTGCAGCTATTGGGCGCATCGAGTTTCCGAACGCAGGGATGTAAAGTATTGCATCCCTGTCACTTTCGAGCCGATGCATGGAGTTTATGCTGATGAATATTAGTAGCTCCTCTTTAAAAGTAAAAAAGGATTTGCTAAATCATTGCAAGAATGAGTTTTAATAGCCTTTAATGCAGATTTTCTCCACCTTTAAAATTTATTTGGCGGCCATCCAAAGCTGAATAGATAGGTCAAGGAGCTCGGATATAACACACGCTTGAAATGGTGAACGCTCAGGAGGAATCCCAGAAGACATCATTTTAACGTTCCACAACTCGGGAAAAACACTTTTGTCAGTCGCACTGGTAAGGGTTAGGCTTACACTTGGAGTCATAGTTGTTGTAGTGAGTTTATCAGTTCTGTCGTCTGTCCTATTGCCTAAGAACATTGATATGCGGGGCTTGGTGCGAAAATTTTAATGACATCGATTTGAAGCCAATATACGTAATTTATTACGAAATGCTATCAGAACTGCGCATGAAAGTAAGCTCCATCTCTGACTCGGACATAAAGGAGTCGTGTGTATATATTGGGCGGACAAACGTGGATAAGCCTCAGTCGGCAAGCCCTTAGTGACACTGCTTAGAACACTGAAGCAATCGAATTTCCGTTGCCTCGTGGCGGTGGGACGGGATAATCTTGTCCTGATTTACATTACCCTGCTTTGCTATACCAGTTTTTTCATGCTTATGTTGCACTTGTTTGGTAGCACTTTCTAAACTCTGGGGCTCAATGCTAAAACGTCGTGATTTTGTTGCACTGTGATCCAGTTTATGATAAGGCACAGGGAGATGCACATGAAACAAGCTCTCTCCTCGCTCTCAAACCATTTCGTTTTGTGCGAATGTTAGCTGCGTACCTTCGAGGCCTGGTCAGTCAAGAGCACTAAGCTAAATCTAGGTACATTATCCAAACATTTTTGAGACCAACATTTTTGGAGTGTTGGCTGGGTGTGCACCTTTTGGGGTCTATCGCCAATGAGTGAAGATATTACTCCCCTGGTGCCAAATGCTGTATTGTAAAATTCGCATCCTTGGCATTCGAAGAGAGCGAGTAAACATTTGACCAAATTGTTGGTGATAGGAGAGGAAACTATGGCTCAGTAAACTATGAAATGCGCATTCTCCGATGTCTAGATGGGCTTATTCCACGCAAAACAAGGTGGCGAAGTTACTTTTTGTGATCGATTATCATTAGCCATCAAATACAAGGCATGCAAGATCCTCCATTCCATGAACAATCTGCATGCAATGTCATTCAAGGTCTAATGAGTGGTGTCGCGACTCTCGCGATAATGACCTTTCCTTCTTCTCATCAAATCATCACATCACCTTTCAACACAGTAACCTTTCTCACGGCTCTTCCTGAAACAATCCAGTTTCCCCTGTTAGCTGTAGGATGATATTTTAGTGTGCAGTAAATGACTGGCGAAATTCAGCTGTGTTCTCTTCTGTAGGGAAACATCGCTACAGAAATTGGTAGCAGAACGTTCAATTTTCAGCTCTCCTTTTCTTTTGCGCTCATTATTTTACTCTGATCTTCCGCATTTTCATTCTCATTTCCATTCACGCCAGTTGCACATTCACCTTGTTCATCGTTTTTGGTCATTCATTCATTTCCAGCGTTTTCCCAGTCTCCGTTTATTGCCCAAGATCCGTTGGGTCTGTACTCCTCAGCATCAGTCCACGCGGTTGGTACCCCAGTTTGGGACGTTTGAAACAGATTTTCAGGCTCACGACAGTTTTTCAGACAGTTTTTCAGTTTTCCTCGGACTTAGTTGAGCCAATCCGTCTTTTTATTCAAATTCAACGATGTCCACTATTCTTCGCTCATTACGACCTATGCGCAATGAGATTAAGAAATCACTGGCTGAGAAGCCAGCAGTCACGTTGGGTTTCGCTTCAGCGGCAGAGCGAGACACCTACTTCATGTACGTCTCCACTTTCACAAGCACATTGAAGGCACGACGGAATGCTTTTTTTCAGGTCCATGAAAAGCTTCTAGACTTCAAGTGCAACACAGAAGCAGATCAAAAATCCGTGGACGAAGTAGCCGAAGCGGATGCAACATTGCTGATGGAAATCGATGCGACCATCGAGCAACTTACAGTATGCCTCAGCCGCGTCAATGAGGACCGACAACGACTGCACAATCCAGCTCCAGCTCCAGCACCGGCCCAGGCAGCAGCACCAGCATCAGCAGCATTACATGTCAAATTGCCCAAGATTGACCTACGGAAGTTCTCAGGCGATGTGATGCATTGGCAGGAGTTCTGGGATTCATTCAATACCGCCGTGCACACCAACGAGTCGCTCTCCGCAGTGGATAAGTTCAATTATCTGCGGGGACAGTTGGTGGGAGAAGCGAGGTCAGCGATCAGTGGACTCGCTTTGACCAACGACAATTACGCACAAGCCGTCGCCATTCTCCTGCAACGATTTGGCGACCCACAGATTGTGATCAATTCACACTACATGGCTTTATCTGGCATACAACCTGCGTCGGATCACACCAGCCGCATTCGGGTTGTATTGGACATCCTGGAGAAACACTTGCGCTCCTTGGAGGCCCTCGGACAGGATGTCAATCATGCTCATTTCGTGTCCATGATTTTTTCGAAATTACCACGAGAATTCATCATGCGCCTCGAAGAGAATCGCGGTGATGGACCGTGGACAGTCCCGAATCTTCGCAATCGCGCTCAGAAACTTTTGGAAGCTCGAGAATTAGCCGAACAGCATCATCATCCATCATCCATCATCCATCAGTCATCAGCACAACGGCCATCAGCGACAGGGTACAAACAACCGCCTTCAGCACATCACAGGTCCCCAACAGCAACCAACGGGTATCTGAAGAGGACAACGGGCAATCAACCGCATCAGACCACGACGGCTACATTGCTGACTAATTCTGGGCCGAAAACAGGACCCCCACCCCCCAGACGCTGTTTCTACTGTCAAGGTACCCATTGGGCGGATGAATGTCCAGTACACACATCCGTCGAAGCTCGAAAGCAGCAAATCAAAGGAAAATGTTTTATTTGCATTCGAGAGGGGCACAACCAGAAAGATTGCAAAGCGGACAAACCATGTTGCTACTGCAAAAAGACAAAGCTTCACCATCGGAGTTTGTGTCCAACCAAGTTTCCATCAAGGAGTCCGAAAAGGGAAAATGCGTATCCAGTCTTCAACACACCAGGTCAGGAGTCGACGGAATCAATTGCCAGCCAACAACCCGAGAGTGCCTTGGTCAATGTGGACGACCGTGGCATCCTGCAGACGGCACGTGCCCATATCAGCAGCCCCAGTTCAAAGCAGGAAGTACAAATTCGCTTGGTTCTCGATTGTGGCAGTCAGCGCACCTATGTCACCGACGAATTGGTAAAGAAATTGAAAGCTGAATCGCAATCAACGGAGACACTCGAAATCTACACGTTCGGAGCATCCAAAGCAGTCAGTATTGACACGAAGGTGGTCAAGCTGCAACTGAAGCTGTTAGGTGGAGGAACCATGGAATTTTTAGCGCACACAGTACCGAAGATTGGAGAAATCCATCACCAGCCAGTCGACATGTCGAACATCAGCGTCCTATACCAAAATTTACCAATGACCGATCCAGTTTCGAAGGACCCATCAACGAGAGTCATCGATCTGCTCGTAGGCAATAATTACTACTGGGATTTAGTCACCGCCGAAAGAATCGAAATGACAAAAGGACTGTACCTAATCGGATCAAAATTGGGATGGATAGCTAGTGGCCGCATTGGAGATACATCCTTTTGGAACGACAAGCCAACAGCCGTCATGCTGACTCCAGTCACCGACAGTTCAGCCAGTCAAACTCCTCATATCCAGGCGGACCAAGCCATCCTAAATCAAGTCAATATGGAGGACTGGTGGACACTGGAAGCAATTGGGATCAACGACTCGCCTCACCCGACAATCGATGATACAGTGTTGGAACAGTTCAATGCATCCATACAGTACGAGGATCAACGCTACATGGTCGATTGGCCCTGGAATGACAAGGTTGAGCGCCTACCAACCAATTACTCGTTAGCCTTGGGTCGATTGAAATCATTGGTGCAACGTCTGCAAGGTAATGAAGATCTTCGGGACAAGTACAACACCATCATTCACACACAACTGCAACTCGGCATCATCGAGGTGGTCCCAGAAAACGATGGTGACGTCACCCGAAAACATTACATACCGCACCACCCAGTCATCACACCCGAAAAAACAACAACCAAGGTTCGCATAGTTTACGATGGTTCAGCCAAGTGCCGCAAGGATTTACCCAGCATCAATGAATGCCTTAACAGAGGTCCAGTCATACTCGAAGATTTGTGCTCGTTATTGATCCGTTTTCGCATGAACAAAGTTGCCATCACAGCCGACATCGAAAAGGCCTTCTTGCAAATTGGCCTTCAGCCAGCCGCACGGGATGTCACTCGTTTCCTTTGGCTCAAAGATCCCGACAAATTGGATACCGAGGACAACATTCAAGTTTTCCGTTTCACAAGAGTGCCTTTCGGGATAATCTCAAGCCCTTTCCTGCTCGGAGGTACCATCACGCATCACCTGCTCAAAGATGGATCCGTTTTCGCTCGCAAACTTCTTCAAGATTTATATGTCGACAATCTGCTCAGCGGAACAGATTCCACAGCACTCGGCATCAAATTTTACCAGGATGCTAAGACACTTTTCAAATCAGCATCGATGAACTTACGCGAATGGGTTTCCAATGATCAAACAGTGATGGAATCCATCCCAGAGGACGATAGGGCAACGGCCAAATCAGTCAAGATTTTAGGGATGATATGGAATACCGAAACCGATACAATTCACATGGCCCCATCGTCAACCATTTCAACAGCTCTCACTGCCACCAAACGCACAATTTTGCAATCGATTGCCAGGTTCTTCGATCCGTTGGGGTTACACGGTCCAGCTTTAATTCCAGCCAAAATGTTTCTGCAAAGTCTGTGGTTGGAGAAGAAAGGATGGGATGATCCACTGACAACATCACAATCCGAAACGTGGTACCACATCGTCAAATCATTGAAACAAATCATGCAGATCACAACTCCACGACACGTAGGACAAGCAATCCATGGTGAACGACAACCCCTGTACGAATTGCACTGCTTCACAGATGCATCAGAGAAAGCCTACGGTGCTGCCGTTTACCTGCGTGTCCAGTCAACGTCAGAAACATCATCTCATCTCCTGTTTTCAAAATCTCGACTCGCACCAACTCGAACCATTACAATTCCTCGCTTGGAATTATTGGCAGCCTCGATCGGTGGCATCATGATTCAATTTGTCGAGAAGTCCCTGAACATTCAAATTTCAAGGCAGTTTTTATGGACAGATTCGCAGTGCGTGCTGCATTGGATCCGCTCAAGCAAGCCGCTGTCAGTCTTTGTCACCAATCGTGTCCAGAAACTACGGAGTATTCCGAATGTTCAATTTCGATACATCCAAACTGACCAGAATCCAGCCGACATCGTTTCAAGAGGATGTTCAGCAACAGAATTATGCGACAATTCCTTGTGGTGGCACGGACCCCAATGGCTCATAAACGACAAGTCCAACTGGCCCCAGGGATTGGATCAGTTCAACATCGATTCCGCAACACTGGAGACTATTTCATCCGAACAGAAGAAGCATATTTTGTTCGAGACATCACTGATCGCCACAAATCCATGCACGGATCCGTTTGGCATTGATCCATCTCGGTTTTCCAGTTTAACAACACTACTGCGTGTCACCGCTTGGTGCATTCGTTTCATCAAAAGGACCAAGGACAAGGCTTTATCAACAGGAAAGAATTTGGAAGTCACTGAAATCGATGACGCGCGAAGACTGTGGATCAAGCATGTTCAAGCCACAAACTTTGCCGATGTGTTCCATGCCATTGCGAAGGGCAAGCGTACACCAGTTCAGGACCATCTGAATATTGGGTTGGATGCAGATGGTATTCTTCGATGCAAAGGTCGATTGACAAATGCAAATTTGGAAACAGACGCAATCTCTCCAATTCTCCTACCCAAGAAACATTGGTTCACGACATTGGTCATTCGCAGCTTTCATGAAAAACTGCTGCATAGCGGGACGAGTCACACATTGTCGCAAATTCGTCACCATTTTTGGATACCATCTGGTCGTTCAGTGGTTCGCCAATGCGTGAAGTCTTGCTTGAAATGCAAACGGGTGGAAGGTGGTCCATATGCTCCACCTGCGATGCCAGCATTTCCATCATCCAGAGTTCGCGAATCAGCCCCATTCACGTGGACAGGTTTGGACTACTTTGGACCAATCTACGTCAAACGCGACCAAGTTCCAGTCAAAGTTTGGGTCGGACTGTTCACTTGCTTGGCTACGAGAGCCATGCACTTGGAACTGGTGGAGGACATGTCAGCCGATCAGTTTCTCTTAGCCTTCCGTCGTTTTGTGGCTCGCCGTGGGACACCTTCACACATTCTTTCAGACAATGCCACACAATTCAAGTTAGCCAAGTCAGCCATTGATGAATTGTGGAGAAAACTCACCAAGAATGACCAGGTTCTCTCCTACATCAACCATTTGGGCATCAAGTGGACATTCATTCCTGAACGTGCGCCCTGGATGGGTGGCGTGTATGAACGTCTGGTCCAATTGGTCAAACGCGCACTTCGCAAATCGATTCAACATCTGTGCCTCACATTTGTTCAGTTCCAGACAGTCCTCAGTGAAGTCGAAGCCATGCTTAACTCAAGACCACTTGTTCATGTCAGGTCAGACTTCCAAGACGGACAAGCGTTGACACAGCACATTTTTTAATGCGAAATCCAAAAATTGGCGTTCCTGGTATCAGTACGGCTGATGCAGATCTGGATTACATCGACGGGATGACATCCAAGGCCGCACTTTTGGAACGCTGGACCAAGGGTGAGCGC
>JASANH010000160.1:0-29106 GCA_030248295.1 Mesodorylaimus sp. YZB2_4 | reverse complement strand
GATTTTTTGACTTAAATTTTTCAAATTCTTTGACGAATTCAGAGGCAACAGCTGCCGAACTAAAACGCTATTCGAATATTGGATTAGTTGCGACCAGTAAGGAAAAGATGTATTACAAGTTCGAATTCTTCCACCATCTAATTTGGCTTGTTGTAAGGGGGATGTTAGATCTAGTTATTGGTGCACTATGATAATGTCATCTGTGTCTGGTGTATCTATGCTACCTTTGCCTGTAAGGCCTAAGTCAACATCGGGTACAGGTTATGCTGACTGGTTTACCTTGTTTCCTTTGTTTTGTGACTTGCACTGATAACCTCCTGTTGGTATCTCAGTGAGTCTTCTCGGTGTTTCCCTGGCGTTCGGTGGGGCGTTATATATCTTTTTCAACACCTGACTTGTTGTTAGACTGACGTCTCAAATTGTGGTGAGAAATTTCTTCTAATTTTCACCTTGGCTCAAGCGACTAATTAACGAACGCATTGTATGTATTGCGTACAAGCAAGTTTGCCAATTCGTATATGCGTACACATTCCGCCTGGTGTACGCATACTGTATACGCATCTAAATTATAATGCGATGCACAAACTTTGCGCACAGTATGCGTATTTTGTATGCAACCAACCTCACCTATTTTGCATCTGTGCATCGACTGCTCAAGTGACAGAATTACGGCCATATATGGCCGACTCCGCTTTTAATCACAGTCGCGTGGAAAGCGACAAAGTTGCGAAATTATAAAAAGCGAGAAAACACGCACCTGCACCATTCTTAACCAATTTTACATGTGAACAATTGGTCGATTATTGCAAAGCGAATCAGAAATGGATAAACACTGAAAACAACATTGACAAAACGATAAATGTTGGTCTGCTGCTTGGTGGAGTTTTTGGATTAGTGAGCTACGTGCTCATGATTGTCGTGTTTCGTTTGTCCGACTTCAAAGGAGCAAGTTACATTTATCATAATCGATCGTCTACATGGAATTACGCACATGTTTGTGATGGCGCAGGTAGGTGACATATGTTCATTGTACAATGATCGCAACAGGTTTGACTGATCAGGAGGGATCCTATCTGTGCTGAACAGCCACCCAGACCTCTTTGACAAAAATCCATGAAGGTTTAACGATCTAAAAATTAGTCGCTTGAGGGAAAACAGTTAAAAGCTGACCACCCTTGTTTTTCTTTACAGGGGGGTTTCGAAAGATTCTTGCCAACTGACAAAACGTGCTATTTCTATATTTTCTACATCAAAGTGATCAGATAGCTGTGGCTACTTGGCGATGATATGAAACTAAGCACCAGCATGGTCACTACATTTTTGTCATTGGAGCGTTTTGTGGCACTTTGGTTTCCACAGAAATTCACTAAATTTAATCAACCAAAAGTTGCTCGGACATTTGCAGCCATTTCATTTTTATTTGGTCTGCTCAGCTTTAGCCCAGCACTTACAGAATCGGTAGAGCAACGAATCGTGAACAATGTGTCCGTGTGGGTAAGTGTGGTGAAAAATGGCAAAGGTTCGATGGTTGGAGGCGATCAAATTATTACATTCATTATTTACGCTTCCAAAGGTGTGACCAGCGTCCTGATGGTCGTGTGCTTCATCGGAGTAGCGGTCGGACTAGTCATAAAGTCTAGAAAAATCTCATCCATGTCCTCGGCAGCTCATTCAAAATGGAAGGAGAATCGGCGTCTATCTTGCTTACAAATTGCAATAGCCATATTGCATATTATCGATCACGCTATGTGGGTGATCAGTGGCGTAATTACTGACCGGCCGCCACCAGTCCTGAGCTTGGGATTAGATGCGATCACTGGGCTCAGCTCCGACGAAGCCATGGCTGTAGTCCGCTACAAGCATTTCTGGCGATGGACAGTCATGAAGTGACTGGCATTTTGGATCATGCCGCGAGATTGCCAGTATATCTGATCGGCATGAAAAAGTTTCGAGAAGGTTTTTTTGGCATATTTGGTCACCTATGCTGTTGCTGTCACAACACTGTAGCTCCTGCTGATTGAATCATGATATCGGTGTGGCGTCATGAGTTGTTAGAGCAACGGGATAATAGCGCCTTGTGACACTTGCATTCTCCAACAGGGATTTGTAGGGTAAATATTCTAGCGCAATGTTTTTGTGGTGAACTTGTAGAATTTGTGATGTGGGATGATCAGCAATATCACACCAGGAGGTCAACGTTGGAAAAAAGTAAGTCCTAATTTAGAAAATTACGTAGTTTTGAACCTCAACATAAGCCAGTGTATGGTCCGCGAAAAATGCAGAATGTTCATATGTCGATGATAAGATAAGGTCACGCGAAAGCATACATATCAGTAAGCTCAAAAAATCATGTTGGCTCCCGCTTTAACATCTTTGAGGAAACAAGCATCCAATGATATGGCAAGTAGACCTCGGATCGGGTCAGGTAATTCTGGGTCAAGTCAGCTAAATTTCGGGTAAAGGGAGAAAACTACTGCAGTTTTGCATTTTGTTACTATTTAGCAGTTACAGAAACATTTTCATGTCCAGCGGGATTTGCATTTTTCACTTTTCATGCACGCAAGCATAAGGCCTTTTTTTCGCCGCTTGCAATCTTGCTTAATTGGCAGAATGCAGCGCAGGTAATATGTGAGTATGACTAACTTTTATGAGTATATAATATCCGCGTAAAGGTCGATATCTGTGTAAGGGGCCATTTACAGCTCTTCTCAACTGTGATGACTATGTTAGACTAGCCATAGTCCGAGCAGGACGTGATAATTTCTAACAGCTCTTATTAGGATAGTCACATACGATTCCTGAAAATGAGGAACTTAGTTCTTGCGTGTACCTGGCTAGTAAAGCTTGGCATTTATTCTGCGCACCAAGAATGACTTCCTTGACCACCATGCAGGTTACAATGCGGAACAGTTCACTGTGTTCAAAAGTCAGAAGTGTCCTCACATTTCTCCATCGGTAGCAAAGGTTCTGACAGAAGCAACAGAGCTTCCACCGCAATATGACTTTGTGAGCAGTATATTTTGTAACGGCTATATGCATACTCTAGCGTGGCTTTGAAAATGCTAACTTTTTTTGTTTGTTCAATCAGCATATTTATTTGTTTGAAAGTTATGCAAGTAGTCCACTGTATATTATTCACGCCAATTATTCTGATTGCTTAAACCTTGCAGATTACCTCTAGCTGCTTAACACCAATTTTGGTCAACCCGACACGAAATTTTTGGGCAGGGACTCCCGGATCGGGTTGAACCTAACCTGATCCTGTGTCTGACGGTAAGAAAAATATTCAAGCCGAGGTAACACAAAATCATGCGCTTAAATTAGCCAGACTAAGGCCAGGGCCGTTTAGAGATCTAACCTGCACGTCCTGGACACGCAGCATAAAAATTTCCCTTCCCCAATTTTATTATTGCAGTGTACTGTATGTGTTCCAATTCAGCAGATTCTATTGTCTCACACTTATGCGATTTTCTTACCTTCAAAAGCAGACCGCCTTGAGTAGATTTGATTTGATGCTTTTTCGAATGCTTCGGCGTGAAAGCTTGGATGAGCGCGCTGGAGTTTAGCCATCCATTTTTTTGTGATTTATCAGATTTTAAATGGCCCGCTGTTTTTGTTGTCTTGAGAAAGGGTCAGAAGAGACGACTTTACGGACTTCATTTTTTTTCAAGCTCGCATCTTTTTTTTGGACTGCATCTAGCGCTCAATTAGAAAAACGGCGATTTTCAAAACGAATACTGCACTATACTATACAGTATTTTTTACACATTCTGGATACGGAATACTCTCTGGGCGGGGGCAGCTCACATACTGGAAGCAATTATATTCGTGTCAAGGCTGCCACTTGGCTTATGCTCTCGAATTTCGAAATTAAAAACAGCGAATCAACCTTTTCGCCAGCAGCTAGGTTTTTCAGAGACCCCCCCCCCCCGCTGCTGGCAGTGTACTGTACAGTTTTTCCCCCACACAATTCGCACAGCCTTGTTCAAAAAGGGACAGCCCTGCCCTTACGAGCGCGCGCGCGTGAGTTAGGGCGGGGCTGGTACCCACAAGTTGTCCCCACCACCGACCCTTGCCTCCCTTCCGGTCAGCCCATTCGGGCGAATTCCAATATGACCAACCACTTCCACATTAAAGTCGAGCAGGGCAATGGCTCAGGGGATAGCACCTCCGCCTCTCAAGCTCATGGTGTTTCTCTCTTCAGGGCCAAGCCGCGCCAGTTCCGAAACTTTCGCAACGCGACATGACGATGTCTGCAACGAGCGGGGAAGACACGGCGAACAGAAAAGGAGAAAGGGCAGTTGTGGCCAATGTAAAAAAGGGCCCAATAAATAAGTGATCTGAACGAGTGTCTCGTGTGGACTGATGTCGACCATGATGTGTCGAGGTACTGCCACGGCTTTATCTGCACCAGTAAATCTAATAGGTTGCTCCTGCTACACGGAATATCCAAAACTCACACGTATATCGATAAATTTGCATGTAACGAATCAGTTTAAGTTTTCAGAAATGCATTTCAGTTATAGCAGATCTGAAACGCTCAAAATTTTACAGAGCTATGTATCAGTTGATCCTATCTCATCATGGGACAAAATTGTAATTTGTTTCATCTTGTTAAAGAAAGCTTTCTGCAAAATATCAGAGACGTCTGACCAACTAATCGGCGATGGCATGAAACCTGGATAATAGAACCCGAGCGTTGAGATAAACACGCAGGGCTCCTTCCAAACCCACTTTTCCGGTTCTGGGCTTCGAGTTCAAGCTTTTCGATACTCGCGCTTCGGTTTTTCTCTAAAAAAACCAAAAAATCCAGAAGAATTTCAAAAATTCATTAACATTTAGCTCTAACCACTGCTAACCAATTGAACAGATCCCTCGGATATTGTGCAGAGAGCTTTCTTCTGAACTTAGAAACAAATTAAAATTTTTGGTTTTGGTACGTTGTCTCGCCTGTCACATGGATATCACATGCTGCATGTGTGTTTCCCCCCGGCGGCTTTGTTACTCCCCAATTGCCGCTGCTATTTTTTTGCGCACCGCATTCAAGCCGCAAGCTCAGGTGCAGGAGCGACAGTATCAATGCAGCACATAGCGAGTGTTCAAGCGTTCACATGTTCTAGCGCCTGACAATCTAGGGTTTACGCAAGGGGCGGAGGGTGATTTTTCTTAATTTTTATCAGAATTCGGTATTATTTGTTTTCACACTTTCCAAGCACTGCTAAGCCGATTTCATCTATGTTCATAATGATCAACAGGTAGCCTGCACAGAAGACGATTCGGGCTCCAAAACTACCATTTGAGTTTCGATATACGTTTAGATTCCCTCTCTTTCTCAGCTTTTCCAGTCTTGTAATCACTCTGCTGACTGTTGCAACTTCTGAACCAGTGGATAATTTTATGTGGCCCTTATTTTTACAAGCAAATAAATCGCAAAAATTGCGAGTCAAGCGATCAGAACCCGAATCAAGAAAATAAAAACAAATCAAATATCAACTGCAAACTATTGACGGCAGATCCCAATCACTGTGGACATCAACAGCGAATGAGTTGTCATCGGTGATGCTGCGAAAACTGTCCAAACATTTAAGGCAGCTGATAGATCCCACCTGCTTTTCTCGATTAAAGGAATGATTGAAGAAACAAACTCGAACCAAGATACTGTAGCTGTGATATATTATAAATATATACATACTTAAAGCTTCACTTCGCACGATTTTGCCTGCTGTTACAAAGCGGACAGCTGAATGGCATTTTTTTGTGCTTCTAGGCTTGGTCTTGGGAAATGTGTTCTGATTACTATGGCCAACGGGCAGCCTATGATCAATGAATGATTCTAAAATAAACAAAAAGTTGATGAATTAGCAATTATGGAAAAGTTGTGAAACTAGGTCCTAGCAGTCACCTGGCGTATACATGATGAGCAGTGTGGCAAAGACTTGAGAGGTGCGCTGCTTCTGTCGTGGCATCATGATACGTATAATTCATACTAATAATTAACGAAATACTCTATATTTATGATGGGAGGCAACCTTTCGGAAAAAGTTGATGCGTTATACATTGTTGCAAAAATTCCACGTACCTATTGCACATAATCTCAAAAAAGGATATGATAACGAAAAATTTTATTTTGTGATGATTTGATATTATTTAATCCAAGCCCAGAACGGGAAGAAGGGCTGTTAAAATGGGACTCCAATCTGATAGAATGTATCTTTGTTTTAAAACTTTTTACCCACTCGTATGTACATAGTAGAAGAATCCAGCAAATAAAATTTGGAAAAATAGTTTTGAGAATTCTAGAGCTCTAGAGCTCAAATTTTATACTAATTACATCCTCTTTGACAGTGAGAGTGACAGGTTTTGATGGTTTGAAATTGTGGTGACTCACCAACTGTTACATCACACCCGCATACTGTATACTGTAGCATCGCACCATGACGAAGTGTGCTGCAGGAACTGGTTGTACTCAAAGTTTGACTAGTGTCAGTTTTAGACTAGTTTCAGTGTTGGATAGGTAGAAAGTCAAAACTAGCGTTAGAGATGACCTCAAGGTTAAGGTTAGAACTCTGCCAGAACCCTGATTGACCGACCCCGAGTCAAGTTCAGAGTCAGGTCAGAATTTGTTGCACCCGGTCTGAGGATTCTGACAGCTTAAGAACATAAATTCAGTAAGATGTTAGTGAAGAAATTTTTAAGTTCTTGCTTTCCTGTGCAGGGACCTGAGGGCAGTTCCACAGTTCTAAATCCCAAGGTATGTCCTAAATTCTAGGACACTCGTGAGTCATTTCACAGTCAGCTTGGTGTCCTTGGGGTGGGACACCAAGCTGTCTTAAATTCAGGACGACCGCAACCTTGTCCTGACACTCTCTAGTGTCTATATTTCCCAGCAGCGCTGCCAGTCGCAGGGCAATACCTTGATCTAGGCAGTTTTGAGCAATTTTAAGGGCAATCTTTTGGCATCTAGAGATTGTAGCACTTTGCCTTAGCTCTCTCTAATCGTAAGGTTTTTAAGACTGAACGAAAATTCTGTCATCTATATTCAGCCATTGAGGCCAAAAAATGACAACAGAATCCCGTCATCATCATTTCACTACTTACCCAAGCAAATACATGCACTTTACAGAGGGGGGCACATAAAATTAATAAAAGCCCCCACGCGATATCAAGTTACTAGCAAGCATGATCACACTATCACACTATCAGACTATCAAAAAAGTCGCAGAAAACACAAAACTCTGTATGTGGACTCAAAATTATGACTGGGAAAACCAATGGTGTGGTTCACAGAGTCGCTTACTAACATGACGGTCAGATTTTGTGCATAAAACGAGGATTCCTAAATAATAAAACCATGGTAAAGCTTATAAAATGAACCCAGTGTGGCACGTTCACACAGCTCATATAATGTTTGAGCAGGAAGTGATGTATTTTGATTTTCAATGGGTGTCATCTTCTCTAGTTTTCCCCAACGCCATCAAAAACAGCGTCACATATCTTTCTGAGCTAGATAAAAATCCACTTACTTGGGTTGCACGTGAAATTTCATGTAATGTCGAGAACTTCTCAGCTGTAGGAAAAATTTCTTGGTAAAACTGCTAACACAGAGAAGCTTTGTTTCTGGTGCCAATTATGGGCAAAATTTTTTTGTCCGATCAATGTCGAAGTCAGAGCAAGGAAATTTGCAACTCCTCGTTGAACAATTGTCAGATCAGGAAGGTTTTTGAAAGCCCTGTCCGAGTCAGGGTCAGGTCAGACAGTGAAAACAGTCAGGGCCAGGTAGACCCCATATCGGGTCAGGTACTTTTGGGTCGGGTCGGGTCAAAATCGGGTCGGGTCACTTTTTTAAAAGATCGGGTCAAACGGGTCAAAAATGCAGAAATTTTGCAAGTTACTACTACTAGCAGCAACAGAAACCTTCTCATAGTTGTTCGACTCCAGGATTTGCAGTATATGCTTCATGCATGCATGCTCAAAGTCTGTCATTCCACGTTCTCATTCTGCGTAACTTCCAAGAATGTCACACAAATTGTGAGTTGTCAGAATGACCAATTTTTCTGAGTAATTTCTGCAAACGGAAGGGTCCATATCTGAGAGTTCTCATAAACATTCTTTTCAACCCTAATGAATGAGTGAGACTAGCCATACTCTAACATAAAAAGGAGTTGATAACTTTTAGCAGGTCGTAGGGGCATCTACAATCACATTTGATTTCTGAATATGACATAGCTTCCTGGGTATACCTGGCTGGAAGAGCAGTATAGTCTGTACCCAAACACCAAATATGTATCAATAATGGCCCCCTTGACCACCATCCATGTTACCATTGCAGAGCAGTTTGCTGTGTTCAAAAGTGATAGGTGCCCTCACATCCCTCCATTAGTAGTGGAGGTTTTGACAGGAGCTAGTGTCCAGCGCAATATGACTTTGTGAGCAATATCTTTTGTGAAGACTAGATGCAACTCTAGCCTGGGGCTCATATATAGTAGGTATTTCTTTGTTTAATCAAGGATAAGCTGTCTCGGACTCCGAAAGTTATGACAGAGTTGTCTCTATCTTTCACGCCTATCATTCGGATTGGTTAAATCTTGTCTCTAGTGGACAGACCCTACTCGATTTGTAGATCTGAGGTTTTTAAGAAATGATTTGACCACCATGGTGAGAAATATGAAGGGAATGTTATTGCATTTTACTAAGGATAAGTAGGGAATAACAAAAGATAAGGATTCGCGTGCGTTAAGCTTGTGGTGTATGGTGCGATGCAACACTTTTGGGTTAAATGACAACGTAATGAGGTGCCTAAAACGTCGCATCGCAAGCTTATTTGACGCATCGCATCGAACTATACTTCCAGCTTTAGATGTCTCCATCTCGTATTTTCTCACAGTCACCTTTACACCAACGCCACCACGTTCTGAGCATTTGAGAATGGTTTTTATCGCGAGGAACTTCAACTACTTACACCGAATTCGGGTCAACCTGACTCGGAATTTTGGGTCAGGGACTTTCGGGACCTGTCGGATTGAACCCGACCTGATCCGGCGTCTAGGGCCAGGTAAGACAGTGACAGTGAAAAGTCATTGGCTCAAACGCACAAAATCCTTTTTTCTGTCCTGTGGCTTTTTGCAATACGTGCGTGTTGAAATGACCGCAGACGGCATAGAAAGATTTACTGGCCTCCTTCTGTGCGGTCAGCGGTCAACATTCCAACTTCGAGTGTTGCTGGTTTAAATTCTTTCTCCGTTTCCGTCAACTTTCCGGATTCTTACTTGCAAACCACAGCTCACATGATATGCCGATTTTTATCTTCATCTTTCTCATTCAAAGTTGGAGAAGGGTAGATAATTTTTAGCAGACTTGTTTGCTTTCTGGGTCATGTTGTGCTATGTCATACTTCATCCAAGCACTGAACAGCGCATTAGAGGGTAAAGGAACACTTATTTGACTTATGCGACTTGGCAATCTTTCCCTGACACGTATGATAGAGAAAGATTTAGTATTATTGAGCGTTGTGTGAATACCAAGTCCACTCACATGGGGTCTTTTTCTGTCGCATTGCTGCGCAGTCTTATGTGATAGAACAACTGAAAATTTTAAACCAACAAACCAACCAACATTCATTTTCGTCAGTGTCAACGTCAGTACCAAATTAAAGCTTTTCAGACTTCCTTCTGGGAACTTATCGAAAATTCACCAATCCAAGTCGGTCGCAACTGCGTCAGCGTAAGCTGATCTCACATACAAAAACTTTCGATTGCAAGGCCTCAGTAGTGGTGTCTATCATGAACGATGACGGAGAGTTTTTTTGAGAGGCTATTATGCAATTCATAACCATACACAGTCGAGTCCACTTGTAGTCACTCCAGATCATGTCACACCCTGGTGAAGAGAAGTATTGAAATGAGTAAAGTTAGCAGTACTTGCTGGGAAACTTTAGACTGCCTACCTCTCTACAACTGATAACTATGTGAAAAATAGTTTCTTTCTGGCATCAAGAGAATGCTTGAGTTTTATTCTCCGACACACCCCCTCCCCACCCCACCTGGAAATCCTTCCTTTTTTTTTTTTGGTTTTTCCCCCCGGATTTTTTTTTTTTTTTTTTTTTTTATTTTTTTTTTTTTTGTTTTTTTTTTTTTTTTTTTTTTTGTTTTTTGTAATTTTTATAGAGAATCTATAGCTCGGCCGAGACCTATTCTGAAAAAATTTTTTCCCGGGGGGGAGTTGGGGAGAAAAAATTTTTAGTTTTTTTACAAATATTCATTTTATTTTGCCCCGTGCGCCTTCTGTAAATAAATTTTTTGGGGAAGGGGGGTAAAAATCGAAAAAAGTCACATTTACACGCATGGCTTTTCGAACGAAGCGCAAAATCGACAAAAAAATTGATTTATCCAGAAGATAAAAGGGCATTATTAGGGGGGTGGTACCTCATGACTTATGCTCATGCTACCTCAGCTTAGATTCTGCTAGACTGATCGCAAAAAGAGCGTTGCGTTGATTAGACAAAGACTGTTTGAAAAAGCGTTGCATCTCCTAATATCTAGCTCGAAAATTCCATTATGATAGCAGAATCTATGAGACCGGCCGATGCCCTGCTGTGCAGAGCCCATGAGGTTCAGTTCCGATGCAGCGAAACAGCAAAATTTGAAACCAGCAATACAAGAAATCCTTGTTTTGCTGGTTTCAAAAATTCTTATGTGGTACATCCAAAAAAATTTTTGGATTGTACCACATAAGATATCGCGCGGGGATGAGCTGCGTTTTATTGTTGGCCTTTATTTAAATAGAACTCATTGCGGGAAAATCTAAAGAAAGAATTATAAAAAGGATGAGAACGGAAAGATTGACTGGTTCACACATGTCGTGAACTAAGGGGGCTCGCGAAAATGCATACAGTATGCAGTCCCACATTCAGTCTCCATCGTCACCCCATATATTATACATAAACAGACAGAAGCTTGAATGCAAAATCAAAATTTTCAATTTAATTTAAATTTAGTAATTTTTTCAATTTAGTAATTATGGCGGTTTAAACCATGCATGCACGCTGTTCAGTAATTCAAGCATGCTTTCTTGGAGCTGGTCGAACTTATTTGCTTTTTTCGGGCGTGTTGTTTGTTTGGTAACACGGTTTGAAATTGAGATAGAAAATATGCCGCACCCTGTACAGTACATACACAAATAGCGGATTGCACTATATACCTGCAGTGAAATCAAAAAATGCGTTGAGTGGCAGATTTACTACGGGCATTCCGCGGTTGTTATGAAACCGAGATGTTCTTGCTATTCCACGGCTTTCCTGTCGGCGAAAAGAGTAAATATTTTAGAGAGTTCAGCAAAAATCAATCGATTTACATCGATTCTTTATAGATACGGCTACATCGAGCTCAACAAGTGCCAGCAGGTTCCCAGTCACCGAATCGACCCCTGTTGAAGAAGTACCTACGTCGATACCAGCGAATAGAATGTAATTCGCAGTCAATGTCGAAAGCGGTGCCACATACTGTGGTCTATCCCTCGCACTGGATGAACTACTACCTTCTGCGCATGACGTACAGCAATCTTTGATGCTTCGCTAGTATCCTTTTATTCCAGGTATATAACATGTATGGCCTGTAGAGTATATGTATACAGTTTTGCATATGTTCAGTACTGGTATCCGGTATCTAGTAGCACAATAAATAAAGTTTGATTCGACGACAAATACTCGCCCCTCTCGCAACATCAAGTCACAGCTGGCAACGTGAGATCTGCACATATGCGACTACTGTATAGACCAGTATGACAGGTGCTTCCATCCAGAGTTACCAACCATAGTTCACAGCATCCGCAAATTATGTTCAGCGCATCTGCAGCGATACTTCGACAGAATACCAATAACCAAACGACCCAGCATTTTGTGATAGGCCTATGGAGATACCGTGCTGAAAACCGTGCCTAAAAAGTACCAACAAACACGCCTCACATTTGATCAATCATAGCATGAAAACTAGCCATGGAAATTCTGAAGCCCGAATAATTTAATATATTTTAATGGTGTGGGAATCTTTTAAAACCATTTGCGGAATTTTAGAAACGTTTTTCACAGATTGGGGACCAAATGAAAATGCCATGCACGTAAGATCGAAACTTCAAAAGTTTTTATAGCTCGCAAATATCAAAAAACCGAAATAATTCTTACACCACGAGATAGAGAAAAATTTTCTCTACAAGAAGCGATCATGCTTACCTCGATCAATTGATCCGATCAATCGAGAGCAAAATAACGGAATTGACGAAAATCGGCGAGGCGGCCCGCGCACACCTTCCGTAGCTGACAACTTGATTTACGGTGCATCAGCAGCCTCCGAGGCAGCAATATACACAGTCGAGGCATGATGATCGATACCGAGTTTCTACGATGTCTTCGGTGCCGTGAACCGGCGATTGTTAGTAGTTTTTTGAAACTGTGACTTTTCAGTCGTCTTTTATTGCGTGGCAACTTTAGTGCACTATCCCAATTATTGGTAGGGCTCTCGATCATTCGGACCAAAATGCATGGATACGTACAATACTGCTCAGTTGTTTGGTTGCGTGCATTTTTAGTGCACAGACTGCATTGAACTGTGATCCAGGCAGGCGCAAGGACTGATCGAAAAGAGTATCAGGCAAGGATGCAGATTACCGCAGCTACCTCAAATCATTAGCGTTTGTTATCAGGCATGGTACCCTATATGTATAATTCCCGCTAGAAGCGCTTACTCAGGCCAACATTGAGCATTACTGTAGCCAGAATTTTTGAATTTCAAAATTTGGACAACTATTTCATAGCATTTTGTTAATCTTTGCAAATCTTTGGCCACATCCCATCGAGTCGATGAATGGCTAAATGCTTGCTTGATTCGTCAGAGGGGCCGTTCAAATACGACGTCATTCGCTAACGGGAGTGGGGTCAGCACTGAAGCGACAAAACCTTATGCGCACTCGAGGGTGAAGGGACACATTTTACACGAAATATGATGGCGGTCCCTCTCGAACTTTTCTGCTAGAGCCTCATTCCAGTCTGATGAGCACACGTCTGCCACTTTTGGGTGATCCCCATCATATTTCTGGTTATAATCATGGGGATTGGCCAGACTCATCGTCAGTTTGTTAGAGAAAGCGGCCGCGGTAGTTCAGCGGCCCAGTATTGTGTCTCCGTATTGCTTGGGAGGGAGTGGATGAACTCGTCCCTCGTCCTGCGTAGAGTCAAGCTGTGAATGAAGCCACCAGTGACGTGCGTTCGTAGGAAAATATTTTTTAAATATGTCTCCACTCCCCCCCTTGCAGTTTAGGGGGGATTGGCTTGTACGACGTCGTAAAGGGGGGAGGTCAGGGCGCAAAACGACAAAATGCTACAGGGGGAGGGGGTCAAAAGTTGATGATTTGCATACGACGTCGTTTTTTAACGCCCCCAGATAGCGAGCAGGCATCTGTACCAGCACTAGCTCCAAATGGTCATGCTAACTTCAAGCCTGCTGGTGCTCGATAGACCTGTCTTTATAATCGTTTACTAGACCTTAGTCGACAGGTTATATGAGCCAGTTCGGTAAGGCTTGAAAAGGAACTATGCAAAAAAAAACGTTCACCTTAAAAAAGGCTTTTTTGACTTTTTGAAATGAGGAAATAAAATCTACACATAGGGACTGCGATCCCGCAGATCTGGAGTAGATTCGAACACTCGAACAGTGCATATCTGACCCAATTCCGTTCTCTTTTTCAGCAAGCCACCCTCCTCCCTGTACGTGGTAAAGTATGAATTGACCTAGGGGCTTGGGAATGGCCAGCAATGGAAGCTACAGTAAGTTAGTACTGTCTTCACCAGCAGGATAAGTACAGACATGCTCTCGCATACATGCTCTGGGCCATGATATCCGCTACATAGAAGTCTGGTCCACTGGAACCACTCGCCACCTGATCCTCCTTAAATGAAATGAAGACAGAAAATTTCCATATAGGTACATTCGGTATTATGACATCATTTATCTTTATTTCTGTTTCGCTAGTTCTTCTGTCGCTGGTGTCTTAGGATCTTAGGCAAGACAAGCAGCCAGTCAGTCACGTCTATACAGTAGTTTCTTTTAAAATACAGTATGTATTTAGGAAAGAACTATAGGAACTATTTAAGGAAGAGCAGAGCACTTTTTCACATCCACAAAGTGTAGGCTGGGCGCGAACGTTCCCTATCCATTTTCCTCCTACCCGTACCCTCCTGGGTAGAGCGGGCGTTTTTTGTGCATGGTCCCAAGACTGCCTAATAGCGATGGATGAAAGCAGAATCGATTTCGGTGAGCGCACATTTTATTCATGTAGTATCAACACCAACAAAAGCACTAAAGTCATTTTACAGTGCTAAAACGGGTGACAGAAGCAAGTATATACTGTACGTACTCAGAGCTTGACATACTAATGCTAATTTTGTCCTTTAACGAATCAGACAGCTGCATTTTCTCCGTCTTTATTTTCTAAGCATTTCCAAACAGATTTCCAGAGCGCTTGACAGTTCCGAATGCGTGTCTCTATAAAATGCGAATTATTCTAGCTGAACAATACGACACTCCAGCGCTAGCTGCGGCTCTTACTGATCCAGTAGCAAGTCGGATAGACGCTGCCTTTTCGCTTGGCGAGAATTCTACGCAACGCGAAAATGGTTTAAATATTTCATATGCGAAATCTTCGAGCAGCATTTCGAACAAAGCTGCATCCGCATCAAAATTATTCACCAAAAATGGGGACAGTTCACAGTAGTTTTGTACTCAGCTTAATCGAGTCGCACTCCTCACATTCCGAGTAATTATCACGCGATAGTCACTGATTTTCCTGCTGATATATCGCCTTTCTTTCCGTATAATTATTGCTAATTGCGTAGTGCCCAACATGTCCTTGGTATACACGTGCAGCTTTGCCTACAAAGGCAAACTCTCTTAGTGCCAAGTTCATGTGCCAAGTTCATGTGTCAGACATTTTGCTGAAGAGTCACAGGGTGACTTTTCAGCAAAATGTCTCCTTAGCTGGCGGTTCTCTTCGCACCTTCTCTCTGGATTTCGCGCCGTATTCACAAACCTCCCTTTGCTGAAAGGCACTCTTCAAGTCATCCTTTCACGATGGGATGCTCTTCAGGCATCCTTCCGAGTTCTCTTTCGAGTGAAATGGAAGTTGTTCATAACAATCTATATCGATTCAGGAGTTTTTTGGGGTGCTAAAAACGATGGTATCACTCATTTTTGCTTATTCCACACTCTCAATGGTCTAGACGTGTCGGTACAATGATATAATTACGTATGATTTGCATGCCCGAACACCTCATGTTCGCTTCGATAAGTTCAAGTGCCTTGCATGGCCATGTGCTGCGGAATCGTAGGACTTCAAACCTGAATTTGCATAGGGTGATAACTTAGATAAGCCGTTTCGCTCGTTCACGTTGATTCACCTTCATATCGATCCGATTAGGCCACTGGCAAGAATGTTCTGGGGGTTACGACTATTTACGACTGATTTTCCTCATCATCAGGCCGTGTTCACGACACCTAATCGTGAGTAGAGTACATAGTTGCCCCTCTTCTCTCCGCCCATCACCTTGCCTCTTTGAAATGCAGCCAAATGCAGCCAGGCCAGTCAGCCATTAATGCTCAAAATATTGAATGACTCTGCCGTTTCTCTTAGTCCGCCTGATTTTGAAAGTGAAAAACCACATGTGAAAATTCATGCGCCTCAACTGCCCGCGCCTGTGAATAAGGAAAAAGGTAAGACAGGAGATTCTGGGACTTGATTGCTTGATAGCTACAAGGTTTTTACTGACAAGTGCAACTTCTATAACTGTCAGGAGGTGCATTAAACCAAAATGATAAACGATACGCGCTGTCAATAATCGGCTCAGCATTCCAATTTAAATTAAAGGATAGTCCCAGACTCTCCATCTTTCCAACTTTGACCCAAACGTTTCAATATGCAAGGTCATACAAAAATCTCATAGTGGCCTCAAATTTTGTAGCTTCTTTCTCGAACTGCACAATAGCTTGCCTACCCTTTACAAGTTGGTTTTCGCTTTTGGCTTCCCATTTCGACCAGACGACGAATCTTGTTTCGCCGACGTGCCATCCAAGCTAGTTTGTTGAGTACATATGATCTATAAATTTGAGGGCTAAATTGACTATTTCACTGGATGGACAAGGGTGGAAAAGCTTATTCGCATTCACTTTAAAGCCGTATCAGCTATGAACGAAGTCATAACTGGTCTTATTACTTTTTTTCTCTGTCAGTCATCATTAGCAAATTCTGTGGCCCCATTTGCACCGAAGTGGGGACTGACTGTGGCCCATATCGGTAGTAAATGTCTAGAGGAATTGGCTTTCTATTTGATGGCTGGTAGTGTAGGTTTCAACCTCGCTGTGTCTCGCCAACAAATTCGCCGACCAGAAAGCGATGTTCGTTGACTGACGGCAATGAGGATAAAGAAAATGACGAAATTCGAGATGCCGATGAGCGGCAAAAGTTCAACAACGCTCTTCATGCACTGTCCTCGAGGTCCAAATCTGCGCGTGAAATACTGCTAAACCAACACAGCATGAAATGAAATATGACCGAATGCCAACTAACCAGGTCTTATTGGTGGCATAATCGATCAAGTCGGAAACTTTTCCAAAAGTTCAAAACTGCCATTGTCCGCATTGTCGCAAGTTTGTTGAATTTGCGCTACGATGATCAATGCATGATTGAGAGTCGCTGGTGCCGCAGAGAATTTTCGCCATTATTAGCTATGTATTATCCATAACTGTCTGCGGCGAAGATGTCAGTTCGATGGTGGGAGCCAGCCGTAGCCTGTAAGACGTCCTTAAATGACATATAAATAATTAACGAGAAAACTTACTGCAGAGATTCCCCAATTCCGATATTGTCAAAGGCACGTTCGATCAGCTCGACTTTCATTCGTTTAACATGTCGGACGCCCACTTTTGGCAGCCGAAATCTGCAATTTGCAGGAGCATCTTAAGAAAGTGCTAAAGTACAGCAGTCTACAGCACCATTCAAATTTCAGGCCAAGAAAACTAAGAAAATAATTTTACAAAATAGGGGCACCAGAGTTTCTTTAGAATAGCCTGAATTTCACTTACCTACACGTTCCGTTCCATGCCGCCTCCACTTTTTTTACGCGCGCCTGCATTATTTTTTTCATAAAATCGTAATCTGAAATTTCCAGCCACCGCGGGAAGAGCTAGGCGAAAGCCTCTTATTTTCCAGACACGGTGCTGCTCTTCCTCGCTTCTCTTTAGTTCCAGCAAATGATTTGCCGCGATCTTGGCTGAACCACAAATGCGAGACAATATACGCCTGCTGGTCGATAATTCGGTCACAAATCATTGTTGTGACCACTGCCGCTTAGGGGGCGCCGGGAGTTTTGAGGGGGGGGTGTGCCTTGGGCAGTTGGCTCGGTGAGGCGGCATATATACTCCCGTCCGGCCGGCCGCGCACAGGCAAAGGCCATTTCGAAAAGAAGAGAAAACACTCATTTTGGCGACTGGCCGCCGGCCGCTAGTATAGATGATCAACAGGAAAACCGCCGACCTTGGAATGGTCCCAGCCGTGACCGGCTGATGGGAAGTAACCGGCTGCCCACTAGCCGGTCGCGACACTCGAGGACTTCAGTTTTTAATTTTGTCTTGCAAAACTTATAATTAGGAACTTTTGGGGTGTAAAAGGAGTCCTTTTTTAGCTACTTTAAAAAATTTTGTTCGCTTCCCGTTAGCATGGTCATGTTATTTCGAAAGTTACACGGTTTTTTTAGGGTTGGTCGAATAAAAATCGAGTCAACAAATTTCGTAAGATTCTATCGTGTCATAACCGTATTACGTTGTGAACCTACAAGCTATTGTACCGCGGTTGTTTGAGGTAAAAATTATTTAGTATTCATTTTTAATTTTATCTGCCCTAGTTGAGGTGGATTATTACTGTTGTGTGGTGGGGGCCTCTACAATTATGCAGATTATTAGGGATTAGAATTGCCTCAGTGACTTTTGTTTTTTTTCTTTCGCACTGCAGCAGGGACTTCGAATTGGCTAAACAATTTACAAAATGATTTGCCTTGTGCTTTAGGTGAAAATGTCGGATCATAATTCTTGTTTGAATCTGGGTCAAATTGGTGCACACGACCGTTTGGCAGTGACTCGTGCAGCGGTACGGTATGGATTTATAAAAGCTGCAAATTCGAGCCGACCTGCAGGAGTTTGTGCCACTCCGAATCGACTCGTCAGTGCAACAGCTCGGCCTATGCTGCGTCTCACCAACGCGTCTTCTCAACCAATTGATCTTATCAGCGACGATGGGCCAGAGGATGCAGATTCAGTTGTTGATCGCTCGAAACTACGATCCACTAGCGGAACGACTCTGCCAGTCATCGCTCGGGGTGGAAATTCTATACTGCCAGTGATTTCCTCGTTTCATAGCCAGTACTTGCCTGGTTCGCTATTCCACAGACGTGGGGCTGATTCGGATGATACAATAGCCAAGACATCAACCCCGTTGCCTACGCTTAGCCAAGCGTCAGCAGTGCCCGTTTCGATGAAGGACGATTTTGAAATTGTTGCCCGCTCAAATGAAGAAGACGACCATTCGCATTTAACTTTAAATGAAGGCCACCACAGAAGTAAAGCAAGTACGTAGAGTGTGGTCAAAGTTTATACAGTATTCGGTGCAGAGGTTTTTCGAAGCTACCTTTTAGGCCAGCTAACCAAGTCAGTGGAAGATATGAAATATGACCGCGCGCTCATCGACTTGGTCCGTGGACATCGCTTGTTATGGGACCAGCACGACGATAATCATAGGAACTCGACAATGACTGAAAACGCCTGGCGAGATATCGGCTCTCTTCTAAATGTAGACTGTAAGTTACTGTGTGCGAGTGCGCCAAGTTTCTGACTTGCCCTCCCAGGAGCTGTTTGGTTTAAAACTTTGTTTAGCTGAAAAGCGCAGCCCCTCAAATATTTGAATGCCTAATTTTTCTGTCCGGGGTTTGGTTTTGATTGAACATGGTACACTTCTTTCCACCCGCAAGCTTCCGACTTGCGAAACAACTCCAAACTATGTAACTGTTTCATGTGTCCCTTGCGTCGCATCTTCCATGTCATTTCAGGGTTTCGCTGTCGTGATCGTTGGCAAGAAATAAGGAACACGTTCAGGCGTCATTACAAGAAATTGCCTCTCTCTGGCTCGGCGCGTGACGCGGCGATCGATGCGATCGCATGGCCACTGTATCGATTGGTGGAGTTTATTGTCGAGGCACCTGACACAAGGGAGTAAGTGTGCATGTTTCCTGCTTGCTCAGTCGATCTTAAAGACGAAGTACACTCTAGCGGTCCAAAATTTTGGCTATCCCCTATAATACGTGGGTGCTGAATCTGAGTATCATATTTTTTTGTCAATATTCCGACATGTGTGTACTTCGTCTTTAAGGCAGCATGTGTATACAGTATTCCATGCAGTGCTATCCGAAGTCTGTTTATCTATGGTTTTAGAACTGCTGATAACCTCTCGAAAGCGGATAACCAAAATGATCTCGTCTGCCTGTCGACTAACCGAAAACGGAAGCGTTGTGGCCAAGATTCTGCTGACGCAGATGCATTCAGTGCAATAGCCGCTGCAAGCAACAGCATTGCTGCAGCCTTGACCATGCCGAACAGTTCAGATACAAAGAACTCGTTTGGTTCTTTGGGTAAGTTTACTTGCTGCTTTGTTGTGCTCACACGGAAAGCTTACATGAAGTATAGTTATAAAACCCGATTTTTCAAGGATTTTTCCTTTTAGCTTTTAACATTGGTTCAGTTGGGGGTTCTGTACCGCTGGTTATCCTAATACTGTATCCTAGTGTTGTTTTAGGGGACTACATTGCCACAACTCTTTCGACATTTTCTGTGAAGCGCCAACGCCAATTGCAGGCGAAGTTGTTGGCATTTTTGGCAGAAGAATTAGCAAAAGAAGATTCTGTTGACCAATGAGTACTAAAACGAGGTTTTGGGTGCTTGAACTTGCCTTGAGGACGAAGCATTTTAAGTTTTTTTGAGGACGAAGTATTTTAAGTTTTTTTTTGCGAAATAAGGCAGATTTTTTTCCTGAGCTCGATTGTGTTTGGTTGTGATTAGCTGTGTGCGAATTGCACCTTATGTTCTGAAACGAGAAGAAATTGGTCGAATTTCGATTATCTGAAAAGAATTTTTGTTGAATGGTATTATGTGAACAAAGATGTTCTGTTGAACGATGTTTCATGAAATAAGAAATCAGTGGGGGCACTGGTCCTGTACAGCTCGACTGTCTTCACTGTTACGCTATTCTACAGTGTATTGCAATCTGAAAGCACACAGACAGCGCATACATTTTTCCAAGAAACCACTTGAGCGATGCGAAGTACGAGAAGAAACACAGATCAACAAATTCAAGTAAACGAAATCACCCTGTCTTGCCAAGGAATGGAACCTACTCTAGACACAAAGAAGTCTTTAAAACGATCCCGCACACGTTTCCCATACACGCATTTATTTTTCAATGTTCTCATACGTGCCAAAGCAGGATCTGGGGGTACGCAGTGTTGCAACGCGCCCTCTCGAATAATTCCACTAGCATCATCCGCATAATATAAAGCATTTGGTGGAATATACATGTCTTCTGGCGGCAACGATGAATCAGTTTTCCTCAGAAAATTGTGAAGGACGACAACGGCTTTCACGATTCGTACAGCATTACCTGACGAGCATTGTAAGGGTTGATGCAATATCCGCCAGCGAGCCACCAGCGCACCAAATGCACATTCCACAACGCCGCGGGCGCGAGATAAGCAATAATCAAACAGTCGCTGAGATCTGTCTCGCTTCTTACCCCCAAACGGTTTCAGCAAGTGTTCGCCTATTGGAAACGCATCGTCGCCAATGAAGACGTGTGGGCAGATCGTAGCTGTTCCTGGTAAGGTGGCGAAACCGGGGATCTTCAGAGGATTTAATGTCTCATTGATCAATGCTTTACCCAACGACGACTGACCAAATACGCCGCCATCGCTATTCCTTCCATAAGCTCCGATATCGACGTACAAGAACGAATACCGTGAGTCAACAACGGCCATCAGCACGATTGAATGATTTCGTTTATAGTTGAAAAAAGCACTGCCTGCACGCTCTGGTTTCTTTATCACGACGTGCTTTCCGTCAATGGCGCCAAGGCATAAAGGAAATTGCCAACGCTCCCAAAAATCGTTTGCCACACGAGTCCATTCTTGCTCTGTCGGTAAAGCAAGAAATTCGGGCTGGAGGATTTCCCACAAAGCATCGCATGTCTCGTAAATAATGTTGCAGGCCGTTTGATAGCCAATTCGATAACTTTTTGCAGTATTTTTCCACGAATCTCCACTTGCCAAAACCTTCAACGTAAATGCAAGGCGAAAGCCTGCGCTAATCGGCAAAGCGTAAGTTTTTCGATGGGTCAAACGTAATTTCACACGGGTCAGAAGATAATTTATTCGGCCAATGTCCATACGAAAGTATTCGTGGTGTCCTTCGGCCTCACGGAATTCGTAAAAATCGTTGACTAACAAATAAAATTCGCTGGTGACGGAACGTGATATATTAATTGGGCGGACGTAATAAGGGCGTTTTCGTTTTCGACATTTTTTGCTGATAATTATCGCCTTAAATGCTTCAATAAGCCATAAGTACAATAAGCTTGCTCGCCTTTTTAACAATTTTCGATCGCGAGCAAGATCTAGCGAAGTTTTCATTATTTCCAAATGTCGGGCGTACAAGAAGGAGAAACCAAGATTTGATCAGGACCCAGCCGACGCGCACCAGCAGGCAGCCTTGGAATGGTCCCCGCCAGGAGCGATTAGCCGGCTAGCCGCAGCCGGCCGGCCAGCCGGATTGGAGTATATATATGCCGCCTGAGGATGAGCCAGGGCAGGCCGCCTGTTTTTGTTTTACATAAACCGAGCGCACAGCACACTGCTACAGGTATGCACCCACATGCGCAGAGCCATGCGCTGCACCACCTGCAAGAAATATTGTAGAGCACGCACAAGCGACAAATAATGTGATACTTTTATTCTCTTTTTGAAGTTTTGTTCTTGTTTTCCAATTTTTTTATTTTTCTAGTTTTTTTGGATATTTTTTCGATATTTCAGATTTCGGATCTTAAACACGTTCGGTCCCAAGCGGCAATGGTCACAGCACGCTCCCCTCCTCCGGGAAAAGACCGTCCTCGGTCGTCCGTCATTCAAGGTTGGACAAAACTCAAAACTACCCCTGGCGGCCCCAGATGTCTGCGGATTTCCTACACTCCTATCCTGAAACGGGCACGCAAAATATATTGTAAAAACAAACAAAAAACGCACTGGCATGAATAATGAGACTGGCACAATGGAAAGGCATAAACACGCGGATTTAAATTATTGGTTAGCTATTGATTAAGATATCACGATCCTCTGGTCAGGCTAGAATAGAGATATGAATGAAAAAAATGAGCAAACACGAAACACTTACCCCAATCCACACGCTCACACATTGGCGCTTCCAACCCGCACCATCTACGACTTCACACACGATATTTACCCAACCAGTCGATTGCAGGTTTCGATGGGTGCATCGCCTGCTTAGCGTCGGCCAAATATGACTACAATCCCAAAAAGACGATTTGGCCAGTTGCAATCATCCAAGACCAAAATCGCCGCATTTTTTTGAAGTTGCGTGGTCTCGTATCAAAACTCAGCCAAGCATCCCATACCGAGGTGTGACTGGAATCAGCCCGTTATCCCAGCTCGTGAATCCAGCTTCAGTGAATGAATTTGATTCAATGCATATGGTCTATCGCGGGAATGCCATGCTGATTTTCAATCGCTTTTTCTCAGGTATGTAGTGGTTACTAGAGAGGTGGGTCAGTTTCCATTATGGTTTTTGTTAAAACAGAATTTGTCTGCTATGAATGTAGCTGGGTGTTTTGAGGAATCGCTTTAACTTGCTACATGCTGCAGTTTTTAGGCAAGAAAAACTCTTGGAACGCTATTTTTCTCCCTTCTGTTTTGAAAGAACTGTACGACGACATGTCAAAAGCTCAGTTTCCTCTAGAATTCAATCGTACAATATTTAACTATTTTTACTATTTTCAATTTGGCGACATATAAAGCTTCTGAGCTGAAAAACCTCCTAATGTATGCTTTCTTGCCAGCAACTGCTCCATTTTTGGGGAACCTCCCAGATTATTGGCACTGGGTAGCCGTATTCGTTCATGCAATCCGTCTGTTATCGCAGTGCAGCGTTTCTGAAGATGACGCTCAAATCGCTCGATATTTGATTGGTATTTGGCATTTTTTGATCGAAACTTTTGTGTCTAAGGAAGCTTACAATTACAACGCCCACGCCGTCATGCACCTTCCTGATCAGGTATGCGAGAAAAAATGTTATAAATATTCGTAACAAAACTTCTCATATTTTTAGGTAATGAAATTCGGGCCTCTTTGGGCAGCAAGCTCGTTTTGTTTTGAAAGCTTCAATGGACAATTTGTTCGTCAGATCAAGTCTGCAAAAAGCCCAATTCAGCAAGTCAGCCGTCGTTTTGTCCTCCAAAGGTTCGCCAGCTCTAAACTATTTAAATTGCTCGAGGAGAACCCTTCAGTCCAGCAAGTTGTGAACAAAATCATCGGGACGCGTAAAATGTCGAACCTGATTGGACTTAATTCTGACTGTAGCATCGTACTGGATAAATATTGCTCATTGTCAAGGATGGACGTTACAGAAACCATTACACGTTTTTCTGGTTCCTTACCCGAAAATACGAAATTTGCGACGAAATCCTCCATAGGCGGCACTAAGTATCACTCTGAAGCATACTTCAAAGGCAATCGTGTGAAACGCCCTTCAGCAACAGTCAAGTTTCAGCATCAAAGTGAAGAATCTGAAGAATATGGAACGCCAGTCATTTTTATTCAGGTGAAATCCCATTTTTATGCTGTTTGCAAGGTCTTCATTGTTGAATCCCGATCGATACATGCTTGTGTGCCTGCGCCAGCAAATGAACTTTTGTTACCAGCTTTTGACGAAGAGCTGTATGGAGGGTTTTTTTCAGTTATTTTACCGAGTGATAAGATGATTGTGGTGCCTTTGGAAGATTCTTTAATGCAAAGTAATTGTCTCCCCTTTCTGGGAAAAGCTAATCGTTACTGATGTGATGCCTTTTGAACACGATTGAAACAGGCCTGTTTTTGCTTTAGTTGGCTTAAGCTTAAAACGAGATGTACTGCAAGTAAAATTCTCTTTGTGGAGGCTTAAAAACCACATGAGAAAAGTATAAAACTAGATGCCCTTCTGCGCAATAATTGAAGAGAATCCATGTGGATCCAGTCAGTATATTGATTGAATACGCATGGAATTTCTATCCATACTACATGTGAATCCAGACCCTTCCACATGGATTTCGCTTAACTCCATTATGGATACATGTGAATTTCGAACAAGAATCCACGAGGATTCCTCATGAGTCGTGGATCCATCCGGACTACACGCGAAACAGCATGGATCCATGTGGATGAGCTCTGTCCTCATGGAATCCATGCGGATCCATTCTGGATCCGACTGTATTGGGAACATGGGGAGACTGCCCATGTGGTATGTTACGCACAAGCCATGATTACGTGCTCGCTGTTAATACTGTGTGTATATTCCGATGTATATATTAGTATATATGTATGTATGTATATTAAAATACGGCATTTTGCACCAGGGCGATAATATCTTCGCTCATTGACGGTAGACCCCAAAAGGTGCACACCCGTCCAACACTCCACAAATGTCGGCCTCGAAAATGTTTAGATAATGTACCTAGATTTAGCTCGCTGCTCTCGGCTGACCAGGCCTCGAGATGGAATTATCAATATCATGTCAATAATATCGCCGCAAATGAACGTCTCTAACTATAAGTATCTAGGAGCTGATAAATGACGTTGGAAATCCGGGGATATCACAAATGTTCTAATGTGCGCACCCCCACTCTGGCGTAGCGCGAATTTTTCGAAATTCAGAGAGATATTTTTGTGCACATTGGCATGTCGCTGAAAATGGGTTTTGTTGACAGACTCAGCCGAACTGTCGCAGTCGAGCTGACCGCGACTGAACTTTTCCTGGATTGACGTTTTATTCACACTGAATTTTCATCCTTGTCAATAATTTGTCATTTATTTGAGTTGTAATATGTGTTCTGTTTCATGTTATAAAAAAATGACAAAATAGCTAGAAGGAACCATCACTTACATTCGTTTCATATGTCTTGGTCGACATTTAGGATTATTTAACAACGTTGGGTGCATCGGCTCAATTATTTTCTTCCTTTCCGTAGGTGCTGTTTAGAACACTTCTGATATCGTTATGGGCACACTTGAAATACTGTACACTCTAGTTGGCGATATTTTCAGATTCACTTCGACCTTGCTCTTCCTTTTAATTAGCATATTTAATGAGGATACTTTATTCTGAACAGTCGAAGGCCCCCGATCAAATGATTTCGACTCCTTCGATTTTCATCCTACGTGCCAAAAAAACTTTTTTGCAGAATTCCTGCATTTGTTTTCTGTCTTACTGTAAACATGTGAGAAAAACAAGCATTCTTTTTGTACTGTTGAAACAAAGTAGGTTTTTTTGGATTCTCTGAGCACAAGAGTTCAGTCATAAATCGTGCGTAACATACCACTTGGGCAGTCTCGATTATAAGGAATCGCTGCAGGTAGTACACTAATTTGGCACGAGCTATTCCCTCTTCTCTCATCTTTTTTAAATTTGATATTCACGACGACCTTATGCACGACGACAGAACGCATAGTGGCTGCTTCGATGTGCTCTGCTACAGGTGTAGCAGAGCACATCGAAGTAATTCTAGAATATACTTTCTATGCGAAATCTTTTGTCCTCAGAAGACACATCTAATGTCACTCATGACAACAAGTGCCTGGTTCATTGTGCGTCGTGAAAACAAGCTACAAAGATTTTTTGAGGTCTCAACGAAGATTTTATACACTTCACTCAAAAAATGAGAATTTATCACAGAAACACTGACTATGTGCCTAAGAAATAAAACTAACTTGGGAACAGAAAAAAGATATTATTAAACGAACAAAAAACATTCTAAATTAAGTTTAAAATCTGCGTCAACAGTGGTAGGGTGCAAGCGCGGGGCATGGACAGGTAGAACAGAAAGCAGGTTTACCGTTATCATTTTTTATTCTCCTCCACTGCCTTAATCAACGATTTGTTTTTCACTTCGCGAACATGAATGTTCGTGGCTGCTACCGTAACTGGTGTGTTTGTCAGCGTGCCGTGATGCGTATTTTGAGTTTTCCATGGTAGTCGACTTCGAATTTCCGAGCTGAAGGTCAAATACAGGAATGGACTGATGCAGCTGTTAAGATTAACGAAGAAATCGAAAACCATTTCGCTCGGCTCGTTGGTGGCCCAGAAAAGGAATATCCAAAAAAATATTTGATACGCTATTCAAACTGAGGAGATGAGACCGAATTGGAACATAAGTTTGGACTCCTTTGCTCGTCGTTTTCGATCATCTTCCGATTGCAAGCTGGTTCCGACGCGACGTTGGATTCTTTGATGTTGGATATTAATCATGACATATATCAGAGCCACGCTCGAACATATGCTGTTGCAAATTGTTGCATTGAAATTTAGTGCGAAATCCTGGCACCCGCCTTCGTAACATACAAACAACTAAGCGTAATTGAAATCGTAATAACATTTGCACCCGTACATAACTGAGGGCATGAAAAAACATAAAATAAAACAGAATGCAATCAGCATATATATCCGTTTTTGACTGAAAACGCGTTTGTAAGTCTCAAAGTGACACACGGCCACGTAACGATTGATAGCTATGACCAACATTAAAGGGGCGATGGCCCAAAATGACACATCTGCAAAGTAACCGCACGATTTGAGGAACCATTTCGGGGTGTCCTCGAGACCAAAGCGCACACCAACTCTGTGATTAAGTGAACACAATCTGGGACGGCCAGTGCTACAGCCAAGGTGTAAAAAGTGTTGGAAAAAGTGGTTTTACGATAACGCAAGATTGTGAAACACACAAAAAAGTTGGCTATGATACCAGCTGTGCAGAAAAAGTATTCGACTGTAGCCACTATGATATCCACGTTGCGTGGGATTGGATGATTTGTCGAGTTGGCCATGTGACACCAGTATCTACAAAAAAAAGAGCAAACCTTCTTGAAGGTTATCAAAGTATATTGTAGCTAGATGGGTATGAACGTCGAAAGGAACAAATATAGCATGTTGGAACTTAAATATTGATTATCATTTCGTATGCTGCCAGAGCCGCCAAACTGCAGATTTAAACCTTTGTTTTGTTGCTATGTGGCCCTTCTGGAGCCTTAGAATCACAGAGAAGTGTGAAAGGCGCACAATGTATCTTGCACTGATTACGAGATTGTTCATGCGGCTTATGCCATGTTTTGGCAAGCGCCCTTGGCGTTAGCGAGCTAAATATTTACTGACGAGAACAAGCGATAGAGGTGAAAAAGAAGTTCGAACTACATTCCACAAGACAGGTGTCCAGAGAAATTACTGGAGCACCTGTTACCGGTAATTCTCGGCCTTGTAGTATTAATTTCTTAAGAGGTGTCAGTTAACTCTAGCATCAGGATGTGAGAGCAGGAAATTAAAACCCCATTTTGTTTCTTCAAGCTTTTATTGAAGTTTGTTTCAAGGTTGGAATGAAGATCCTGATGCGATACAAGAGTTAGTGAGGCAATAACAAGAGTTTGCATGTTTGGTCAAAAGCTCTATGAATCATATGGGCATAGCGGAATCTGTAGGGTTTTTAATCCAATACTTGTCAAGAATTTTCTCGCCAGCAAGAATAGCATTACATCCTCGGGAAAGTAAGCTTTCCAACAGCACGCAAAAGACTGCAACAAATTTTAAAATGGATTTTGTAAAATATAAGGAGCTTTTATGGTATTTGGATTTCTTTTAATAACTTTCAGATAAATCAGATGTTATCTTCTAACCGAAGTAAAAAGTAGGAAAGGACAGATGTGAACTGCTGACTCTAAAAGAGCTCCTGATATCACGGAACTCGCTGTAACTTATGTAGCGATCAACAAGACAATACTATATATATTGGTATAGCATGCTGCCTCTTATTTATTAAGCCCCATACGAGTGCTGAATTTCCATGACATAGTATCCTGTAATAAAAATTTTTCAGTCAATAGAAATGATAATCAGCCCTTTTTGAATAGGTACCCTTGATTTAGAATTCAACAAAGTATTCTCCGCCTGCTTATCAAAAGGAATAACAAGATCGAGCCAAGTCTGAACATATAGCCAAGTTAATTAGCATATATTCAATTTACCTCCCATAATAATGACCGACTAAAGTTCTCAACGTTGTCTGTAAAAAAACGAAACAAGATAATGCACCTAACATTGATTAAGCTAATCTGTCGACTGAAATCAATGAGAAGGATTACGTGTCATGATTACATTTCAAGCATTACATCATTTCGCTTTTTGTATCATTTTGACCCATGATTATGACAGCTTCCCCTGAATATGTCTTTTATGTCTGCGCATTCGACTCAAGTAGCTCGCGTTACAGCGAAGTCACAAATTCTCTGAAAAAGCTTGACTCGGTTAAAAATACTCGAAGGTTTACATGATGATTTGATCACTAATCAGTGATTGATGAAGAAGAGCGATGAAATATGGAACTTTGTTCTCGGATAGAATCGGTATGTACGGACCGGGTTTGGGCGAACCTATTCAGTCGAGAGCGCGCATAGAAAAAAAAAGCATAGAAGGAGGCAGTAAAAAAAGGATACGACCAGGCCTGAGCACTCGTTCAACGTGGTTCACCTCCGCTCCCCTCTCCGAGCACACCAGTTATCATCGTAAAGCGGATACATCATGGGTTACAGCCGAAGCGTTGACTGCAATAGACAGTGCACTTCACTGCTTTCCATGATCACATGCACGCGGGATGTTAGCTCAGATCGGTTCATGCCAGATCCCCTTGTATCACAAGCACCCAAGTGCGTCACATGAACCATTA
>JASANH010001611.1:0-29154 GCA_030248295.1 Mesodorylaimus sp. YZB2_4 | reverse complement strand
GAAGCACACACAAGTGAGTGATCAGGTCTTACTCGTAAGTGACGGGAACACAAAACAAACCCTAGCAGCATTGTTCATGTAGCGTTGTAGCGTTGTAGCGTATTGTCTATCCAGGCTGTTTCCCTGTCCAAACACAACAATAAAATTGGATGTTTTAGGAAACTTTATTGATAACTACCATAATATTTTTGCACCATTTTTATGTCCTCGTCTGAGCGATGGGAAGAGATTTGTAATCGATTAGAATGGAGATGTTCACCCTGTAAAAGGGTTAACGGTCTCAGATTAGCATTCTTATTATCCTCTACTAAAGTCGGTGAAGGAATGTGATTGAGCGAATGTTGCCAGTGAGCGTCCGAAGCAAGATCCTGTATGATAATTTGCGTTTCGTCATCGGTTATCTCGATGTATTTCGAAATATTTATGTTAAAGCATCACCTATAATCTACGTGTGCCCCCTAAAGTGCCAGGGATAACTTCTTCTGCTCTAGTGCGTCTGCGGCCTAAAACAGAGCAAGTTTTTCGATGATGATCATCCAGCTTCGAAATCAGGGCGAAGACGAGAAGCGACTAGTCGGTTTTTGCCATACGTCACACCAAAGCTGAAAAACAACAAAAAAGCAGAGATTAGCGCCTGTTGTTCACTTGCACGAATCAAAAGTCTGCAGCGCATAATCCGGATGATGTTATGTACAGTATATACTTCTTTGAACACGCGGCTATGCTCACTGCATACCTACCTGGCGAAGATTTGTGGCAGTAACTACTAGTCAGAAAACTCTACTTAGCATAGCCAAAATAACTAGTGCACAGGGTCTTCTTTGTCAGTAAAGTTTCGGTGCTTCAAAAAGGTACAGTTCATTCCAGCACGTCTGCCTAATGCTGGTCCAAAAGGAAGAGTGACAAGATGGGTCCTGTCCACCCAGACAAGGGGTCTGTTGCATAAAACTCTCCTAGCTTCTAGTCCTAGAAGGATTAAGGAGAAGGAGTCAACTAGGAGACTCCTACAACGCGTTGCATAAAACTTGGCTAGAAATTTCTCCTGTGGGGCTCCTGAAACTGGTTTTAGGAGAAGCGAAGAATTGCTCCTAGAATGGACGATTAGGTAACGAAGAACTTCTTCCGACGAGTCTGCTGTGGCCGCTTCATTACCAATTGACGATTCTTTAGTTGTTCCGGAAGGGACATAAATTACACTTTTCGATCAGGGATCATGTGTGACACAGCCAGGATTAGTTATGAGGCTATCAGTTGAGCAGAAACTTTGCTTTTTGAAACTCATTCGCGCTTATCGTGATCACTTATTTGCAAAATTCAATGAAGCCCGCATCACACCAAAGACTGAGAAATCAATATGGCGGAAAATCATCAGTGATTCGTAACATTGCATGGATTTGATCCCACGCCATCGGGAAAGGACTGGACTAATGTTCGAGATGAAGTGTTTGGTAATATCAAGGAAACAACCACGACGAAAGAGGACAAAAAAGGCGAAACTGGCGCTGGCGGGGACAGACGCAGATTATACTGAAGTCGATCATTTGATGTTCGATATTCTTGACCGAGACTCGGCATCAATGGTTGGGTTGCCAGTCGTTCACCAATGGGAAAATCCAGCCGAAGTGACCGCGACCACATATCCAGAAAGCCAGAGTCAAGTGGGAGACTGCAGCCGAGATTTTTGCTCGCGAGATGGTGTGCATACCCAAGCAGCAAGAACTTTTGGTCGAAGAGTGAGAAGTATTCTCACTCAGGAAGCTAGCAGCACAGTCAGTCGTGGAAGTGAGAGTCAAAACGTTTGTGGCGGCGAGTTGGGTGTCTCACAACCAGTTGCTGACACTGACGAAGGTCTTTCTGACAGCGATGGGTCCCAGTATAGTACACGGCCAACAACATCAAGAGGCGGAAGGAAACGTCAGGAAAAACGGGCACTAGCAAGAAGCCAGAAGCTGCAGCCCAGAAGCAGACGGAATGAAGGAGCTTAAAGGCCGGCATCACGAGCTTAATATAGCCTGTTTCGAGGCTAGTATCAAAAAAGTCGAGCTAGAGAATGAAAAATTGCGATTGGAAATAGGACCGTTCGAATTAAAGTGATCATTGGAATGATTATTATGGAGACAGGCACTGAAATATTGTGCTGTGCATTTAAATGTCGTAGTAGACTAAAACCTGTTGACCTTTTTAAGAAGACAAAAATTAGCGAAGGATAAGGATGAGAATAAAATCGTGAATATATCATTTTAAGTTGTTTCCAGCGGCACGACAACAAACAAAGACACCTCACGACAAGTACAAACAATACAACAGAGCGAGCCGCACGAGCAGAAAGAATACGGTATTCAAAACAAATCTATCAGTCTATGTTTCCGAGTGACATTTTCATCGATTTCTTCATCCTCCAACTCTAAATTGTGGTCAACGCGGTTCTCATCTGTGAATTTTTCATTGCCTCTTCAGCCTCCTCTGGCGTCATGCATTTTATGTGATGCTTAGCAGCATCTTACAACCTCGGCAGCAAACACTGGTTGCAAGTGCATCCTTCCCAGCAGGCAACGAAACCTTTGCTTCAGTAAGCCAATCGCGCATTCGATGTGAACCCTTGCCTTTCTATGGGCTGCATCACATCGAGTTTCTTGAGCAGTGAATGGGGCATCGACGAAAGTCACTAAGTAATCGGAGTCACCATATGCAGAATCACCACGCAAAACACCCATCAGTAGTGGTCGCCAACTCTCTTCCTGACGCCTTTTCGATGCGCTATTTCGAAACACTCTTGGGTCGTGAACACTTTCTGGCCATTTCGGCAAGACGAAAAAAAACCGTAATTTAGGCCGCAGACCCCGCAGACCGCAGATCATTCCATTTTATGAGTGTGTGCCATACGATTCACAAATTGAGGTTCATCCTTTGATGGGCCAATAATTTCGGAATGACTTCCATCCACGCATCCAAATACGGATGGCATGCCGCTTTTTCTTTAAAGCTCAGAAGCAATGTTGTTAATCTGCCCTTTATCCTGCGGCCAGTCAACTAGCTAGCTCGGGGTAATGAGAAGAATTAACAGCTTCAACTACTCGATGAAGTGATCGAGAAACTGTAGATTTGTGGATTCCATGCGCATCACCAACAACTGAGAAATTCGACCCAGCTGCTGAATAGCGTACCGCCTTTCGAATTTGCTGTTCAGAGGAGAGTGCGTAGTTTCGGGCTGTTTCGTGCTGGATTAATGGAGCCAATTAATGGAGCTAGCGGCTCGGCCGAAGCCAACTGCCGTCCTAGCCAACTGCATGCAAAACTCCACAAAAACTCTCTTTTTGGGCCTCACTGCCTACATAGGAAACAACTATAAAAAGGCAGCAGAAGTAGCTCCAGTAGGGGCATAAGTAGCTTGGGGAGAGACCTCAGATTTTCTGAGGCGACACTTCTATAATAGGGAGATACTGCCGGAGTAGGTCATGGGGACACCCAACAGCAATGACGACATACAGTTAAGCTGCAGGTACAGTAAGTATGGATGGCGTGATGGCAATCATTGATGAAATTGTTTTTGCGTATCTTTTAGGTCAAATTTTTCTGATGCTCCGGAATTTTCTCTTGTGTGTTATTGTTCTTTCAATACTTGAATTTTTCGAGTCACACAGATGTGCAATGATGAGCGGCCAACTTTGCTCATCTATAACTCGACAAGAAATCAACGAAAATGTACGAAATCTTGGGGATGAAATATGTTTGCCATGGCCAATAATTGAGCGAAAGTTTGTTGGAAATGGCTTAGCCGTTCTCGAGATCAAAAATGCACGTTTGGTTGTTCTAGAGATGATGGCGACAACGAAGTACTAAAGTCCCGCCTACAGCAATAACCCCTAAAGCTGAAGACAAAAGAGTTAGTTTTTCTAAAATCTCTCGCAGCGCGAATAATTCTTCTGACGGTGTGATTTTAAGATTCGCGCTAATCAGTTTTTTTCTCGAAAAACTGGATTTTAACACATACCACCAGCAGGCAGAATGATTTTATTAGCCGTGCGGTTCGTGAGTGCTGTTCCTATTAGCCTTAACTACCTATCGTCAAAAGGCTTGCCAAGACGAGTGTTCTGTTCTGTTAAGTTCGATCAATTTTTTGCTATACATGTGGATTTGTTTGCTTGCTTTTAACTGTTTTGATTTCTAAGCCCAAAATTTTTGAAAAATCCACCTGCGATCTACTCCACATTCTCTGGAGCAAAGAATATTTTTTGCAAAAATTGAGCTCGTTTGCCACCAGAAAATGACTCGGATGTTGGTTTTTTTGCTGGCACAACCGGCAATTAAATGCTTTAACGAATAAGTTTATTTATTTAGGTACTAGCCTCTAGTTGAAAGCAGAAAGAATAGACTCCCACAGGGGATCGACTTCCTGGCTTCACGATGCATCGAGTAAATCACGGAGGCATGCATTGTGCATGCAGAACGCAAGATAAACGTAGATATATCTTGCGTTGATACAGTTTTAGGAAAAAAAAAATTCAGTTTCAGTTTCAGTTAAGTTAACTGAATCTCCGAATAGATTTAGTTTCAGTTACAGTTCACTAGATCTTAAAAGATTCAGTTAACTGACTGATTAATTTTTGCATGAAAAGCATTCCGCATCTAGATGTGAACACTTGACGAGAACAGTCTTCACTTTTTTTTCTTTCAAATAGCTTCTCTCCCGCAAAAGTGCAAACAGCTCACAAGGCGCCGTGAAGACCAAAGTCAACACAAGAGGATCCTTCACGAGCACAGCGATGCACGACCATGTCTCAACAGTCCACCCACCAACAAATCCGCACACATACCAAGTACCTGAACCTTGTAACCGTTCTAGTCCGAACTTGCCATAGCTCATGATTGTGATTTCTTTTGGTTCAAAAGAAGTGAGGGGGGAGCTTTTTTGGCAAACGTCGGATAACAGCAAACTCACTTAAAAAACAACTTTTTTGGCGGTCCCGAGTGGTTGCTGTTAATGAAGTTCGACTATACTGTGTCCTTTTAAAAGTGATGTAAAAAGAAAAAAAATACAAAATACGAAGAGTACTAGCGTGCAGCAGAAGTTCTAGATGCGTGAGAAGGACGCAAAGACAGATAAGGCATGTTTGTGTGTAATCAGGATCGTCTTGTGGCTTTTGTTCTCTAAAGCATCGATCGTCCTTTTGTGGGCAATCTGCACGCAATTGTTCGCACAGGTCACGCTGCAATTTTACTTAATTTATTATATGGAAGTAGTGATCCTAGGGAGTACCGTCTAATTGTACAAGTATACTTTTGCATATAGACTAGTAGATGCATTAACGTGCATGGTTGCTGCTATCTTACAGTTGCCTTTACTGGTATATGGGGGTTCTATATGGTGATAGTGGCCATGCATAGAAGCTTTTGCCTCAGTCTACGCGCTTCGTACGAGTGTGTTTGTGACCCATTAGCTGCACATACTTATAAGGGTATGAACCTACAGTTTGAGAACACTCTCATACTAAATACCAGATCGAATGCCGACTGTTTTTTCGACATGGACCTCGCCTCGTCTGCTATACCACGACTTCTCCGAAGCAGACAGTAGACGCAGAATTGGCCGCATGCACTGAATAATGAACCTTGCAGCTCTCTGTTGTTTGACTTTCACTTATCAGCATGTCGCGTAACAAATGCATCAGTGGATGCTTCTGCAGTTAATGGCCATAAGGGTCAAACGCTTTCGGGCTCGGTATTGATGACAAAACTTGTTGGATATTTCTTGACCTCTGCAGGCAAATGGTTGCGAGCATAAACAGAAGAAAAAGTTTAAAAAAAAGGCTCCTGAGAGACTTCGCCCATGAAGTATATTTGGCCAATTAACTTTTTTGACCCTTTTTTATTCTTCATCGAAAGTACCTACAAAACTGATTTTCTTAAAGGAAGTTAAATTTTTCTAAATTGTATATATAAGGAAATGAAGCACCCATTGACAACTCATGGCCAACAGGTCCCACAGTGTGACATGACAGAGTTACCCACCCTGCCTGATCTGGGTGAGCTGACCCATACTGCTTCAATCCTTGCATATCAAAATTTACAAAAAGACGAGTCCGTGACCTGGTGGAATTAGCTGTATGAATTCGCACCACAAGGCATAGTTATTAATACTTTTTCACGAAGACATCCTGTTTGCGGATCCTGTTTCTGCTCTGGTTGTAGCTATGTGCATACAACACTTCCGCTTTGTGAAACTCCTTCAAGCTCAGACAGCGGATGTTACGGTTAATGACAAGCAGGAACCGATGATTAGGACCAATTTGAAGCTGGCTGCGCCTCACGTCCGGATGTCCAACCTGTATTGCTGAAATCTCGATTACAACAATGCACATACAGTTTTTCTCGTTTTTCATTAGTTGAAAGATATCTATTACTCTTGACTTTTTTAAGTTTTTGAAAAAAAAAACAAAAATTTTACTCGTTTTTCTCGACTTGTGTTTCAGTGATAGTGCTGCAAATAAGGTCACAAATGTTTGACATTGACATGGACTCAAAATACACCCTTTGCGAAAAGTTCAGAGAGACTCAATGGTAGCCTTTTGTCGCGCCAGGTAGCTTGCATGCCGCCTCTCCTTACTACAGTGTACGGTGTACTGTCCACAGTGCCCAAGACACCACGTATATCCAGGAACTCCTGAATCCTGGCATATGTCACATCTACGATAGAAATTGGTGCGAAATGATCCAAAACTAGGCGATAAAGCTCTGGTCAAACCCATCTTAGCAATGGGTTTCGACGTGCCACCTGGACGTTGGCATCAGCACCGTCGAATTGCTGCGAGGTCAACTCCATTTCGAAGATTTGAATTTAATACTTCCATTCCTCCGCTGAAGAGCCGAACAGAGAGAATTTGAAACGACCAATTCGTTGCTGGACATCGTCTCCTGCTTGCGCTGCGTGCGCCATTGCGAAAATTGAATTCGGAATTTCAATGGAGTGCGGTCAAATAAAAAGAATAACTGACGTCGCCAATGTCATGTTAAAGACTCCGGTAGAGAAAAGAGCTTTAGTCGATAGTCGATAACAAGCAGAGCAAGTGAGTAGTAGGTGCGCTGCGCTAGTGCTGAAGCTGGTAACATTCTCCTAGAAGTAACCTTTGCGGTAGCCTAATCATAAGCGGTGCGTAAGCAGAGTGACATGAGACTATGACCTGGCAAGTATGCGTTATGTTACTACCAATGCGTTATGTTACGATATGTTATGGCAGTTTCTGGAAGAAAATGTAGTACGTCTGGGGATGCTATATGTAACCCAGAAACTGATTACACCACAAACAGTTCGGATTTGTGCTTCCCAATGGTACGCTGCTGCGGCAGTAAATGTCGACGTGGTCCCACACACGGTGAGCCATCGTGAGCGGAAGAGAGAGATCTTTTACTAGCCTATCGATAACACCGACTCTGGCTCGTCGCACGGCCAGAACACAGCCCTTTATGCACTAATCTTAATACACTGGTTTTAGCATCTGCATCTCCTCTAATATCAAGAAGCACCTGCTTGAAAGGAACGAGGCTGTCTGCGAAATTCTGCGTCCAGAAGGGAAACGAAATGTGATGGAAATAGTCAACTGATAATATCTACGCTAGTTGATATCTCTGTCATAGACAGCTGCTGGGCAAACCAGTGCGGGGTCCGAATCCAAACAAAGTTGAAGCCCTAAATTAACTACACCAAGGAAAATTGGCCCGACACCCCGGCTAAGAAGGACATTGTCTCCGAAAAAATACCACGCATTCGCCTCTAGTTTCCTTTTACGTAAGTAAAGTTTTTTAGTAAATAGAGTAAGCATTATTCTATTCACCGCATACTCAAACTTGACTCGGATTTGTCTTCACAGTGCGACTTCGACCTTACGTGATATTAAAAAATGAGGTTTTAAGTCCCGCTTTCCTGATGATGCGTGAGTTACCGTTGCACGTCAAAAGATCGCAGCAAAAAGGTTGCGCGACAAAAGATCGCAGCTGTGTTGCCACGAGAAGAAAATTTTTTTCATTTCACATCGTCATGAGCGCGTGGTATGAAGTGTTTCATAAAAACATAAACATAAGAGCATAGTTTAGAAGTTGTTGTAATGGGCGACACCTTGCCAATAATCCAGGATAACTCTTTCATCTGCGTACCAGTGAGGGCTGTGCTATAGGAAATACAAATTTCTTCCGTAGAAATAATCAAAATCTGATTTGGACCCCCTGCGCTGTCACGCAATGAAACCTTTTGGCTTCGTTAAATAAAACCTTCGCTTCGTTGAAATTTCCGAGAGGAATGATTGAGAGCCATTTTTTGTACGACTCGACCTCCTCACTCTGTCGAGGCACACTAACTGTTTCTGATCCTATTAGAAAAACCAAGTCTGTGCTGCATCATTTATCGCTGATTCAGAAAATCACCTTAAAAAATTTTTAGCTCCAGCCGATCGAAAGGTATATTGATTTAACGTAAGGTACCCCAAAAAATCGCTAAAATCTGTACATGTATTTTTCAGCCAAAGATTCCTCGAAAACCTCGCAACCCAACACAGAGTTTTATACAACAACCCACTAAAAAAGGTCCATGAAATGGACCAACCCCTAGGTGCTTAGGAATAGAAGCGACCAAAAACAGCACATTATACTAACTCCGAATGGTATCAACAGAACGAGGCAAACTGAGAGGATCATTTTTCCGCTCACAGTTGAAGATAAAAAAAACGTGCCCACAAAAGTATTATATTCAATGGCAGTGACAAGTCAGTCGAGCCAAAGATGGCAACGTCTCTCGATAGGACAAATTCCACTACACAATGCTGCAAACGATTTTCAAAAGACCCCCGAAATGACCGAACATGCACACACTCAAAAAAGTAATGCTCAATAGTGTCCGTAGATTCCTCACACCACTGACAGATGTCAGTAGTCTCTCGCAACGGAGATGTCCGTTGCTCCGTCTGCCAAGACAGAGAAACATTTAGTTGCGATTGCCCTCGTGACAATGTTCTCCTGAAATATCGACGATCGAACAACCTGATTGCCAGAAAAATAATCCTACCCTTATTATTTTTTCACAAATCGCAATCAATTCATTTTGAATCTGGGGCGAAACGTAAGTGGCTTTGCGAGCGCTCGTTTGTAAGTGATTTTCTAGAACCATATCGCCCGACTGCGCACAAAGACGCAGGAGTGCTTGAAAATTTCCATCTTGAACAGATTGATTATCAGTGAAAATATCGTTATTTTCGCTATGTCCGCGCAGGGCCAAGTTCTGGCGGCCACGGAAAACGATTACTTTTGCAATACTTTTCAATCTAAAAAAATCTGTTCTGTGACTACGTACTCTATGTTCAACACACTCAAGAATGGCAGTAACAAATTTACATCTAGCGATTTTTTTCTACGTGGTCGGCTTCCTGAACGCTGAGGCGAACATCAACAGAAGTTTGACGACCTTGTCTCGTCTCCCGAAAATTAAATTCTTTTTTAACTGCCGCCAAATGATATTTCTTTGTTTGATGTTCATTAAATCCATCCTAAGCTTTCTGATAAAAGATGACATCAAATAAGATATCATAAAATCGAAACGATTGATAAGAATGACTTACGTGAAAATCTTCAAACGGAAAAGTCCCTAATTTGCCGCGCTTGTTGTAAGATTGATCCGCTTTGTCAACAACAAAAAGCACGCATGGCCTACAGAATGCATTATTGGCCATCTCTTCATTTCCTGTAGTCAGTGCATCTAAAATATCCAATCCCATACTGTAACTAATTGCGTGACCTTGTCTGCAAATACAGATAGCCGTTCCCAACAGCATGAAAGACAGTCCTGGACTAAAAATATCGCTGGCCTTGGATCGTGAATTCCCAGCAACTAGCTGATCTCAGCATCCATGAAGAACATTGCGATTATAGCGAGTTGTAGAACACAACTTGGCTAATTTCCTCGAAATATCGGCGGAACAGACTCGTTTTCCAAACTCATGGCAGGTAGCTGAAGATTAGGGTCGGACGATAATGAGCTTGTCTTGACTTAATCTACGATACTGATTGGTCAAACAAAATCCGTGAAGCTCGTGAGAGCAATTTCAGTTAGTCAACCACGCGTGCGATAACACGCAGCCTTAGTCAGCGTGTGAGGCAATGTGCAGTGAGAGCAAGGGGGATGATCTTCTTTCAGGCAAGAAGGGGCTGCACTTTACACTCGACCAAGTTTGAGTGAGCTGCTGGTTTTTCTCTTTTCGTGGCCCTGATAGCTCAGTGGTACGACATCAGGATCGCAAGCGGAAGTTTGCGGGATCGAATCCTGGTGGGCGTGGCACATTTGCACTGAGCAGCGTCACTAAAGCTGAGCCCTCCGGGGTGGCTGGTTTAGGGTTCCAGCCTCAAAGCGATCCCTAAAGCTTCGTGGGTAATCTTACCACGTGTAAGTCTTTTGTTAATTTTTGACCATTATGGATCAAAAATATTGAGAGACCGTGGGCATACTACTTGTTGAAAATTGACGGATTCACTTATTTGAGGATTCTGTCGCAGCAAGTATCTAACTCCTGATGGCTGTGCTCTCTATTTTGCATCTGGTCATAAATTCTGATAGGGCCAGGTTCCGGGCGATTCCTGTAGTCAGTGCATCTAAAATAAGCAGTCCGATACTGTAACTAATCACGTGACCCTGTCTGCAAATACAGATAACCGTTCCAAACAGCATAAAAGATCGTCCTGGACTGAAAATATTGCTGACCCATAGACCGCATACACGTGTGTGCGTGTTGGGCTACATTCTTATCCTCGATAGTATGTATACTAAAGGAGGATGAGGAGGCGCGATTATAAGTCCACTCGTATGCAATACTTCTCACCTCGTCCCAGGAATCCATGAGGGCTGTGAGACCAAAACTTACAATCTTTTTTTGTTTTGTTCCAGACTTTCCGTCATGATTCAAATGCGCTATCGATCTCGTTGCTCTTGCTGTAATTTCTGTGTACTATGTCGCATAAAAATTAAAAAATTACTATGATTGCCTACTGGGGATTGCCTTTTTCATGCTCTGATGAGGCATTAGGAAAAGGGTCAAGTAGCTTACAGCGCTCCATTGCGATCTGTGCGAGAAAAAGATCGAAAGCTTATCGAGTAAGAGAAGATAAAACTGAATCTATTGATAATACCTGAGAATACCTAGCCCATATATGCCAACTAAAAGTATCGTCTTCCAACTCTGACAAGACACTAACAACGGGAAGTAGGCTTGATAAACACGCATTCTTGCGGTTAGTGTGGTGAAAATCAGGCTGGTATTGAGTCTAAAAATTTTAACATGTGCCGCTATTGCCTGCTGCCGTTTCATGCTAATGTTCATGCTTTACCACATAACCACGCCCGCGAGCATGTATTCATGCGGATAGGGTGGTGACAGTTAAACTGGTCAGGGTCCTTGGCTGGCATAAGTACAGAGGCGAAAAGACTTTTTTTTTAAACTGATAGCATTTTTATACAAATGAATTTCATATGAATAGCTTTTAAACGTTTTAAAACATCACAGGGAATATCATTGTCAGTGCACAGCTTGTGATTGTCAAAAGTAAAGTATCAGTATCAGTATCAACCAGTATTGTAGGTCTTTTAAGTAGCCTAGTGCTTTCTACACCTAAGTCCATCAACTCTAGTCCTTCGGTCTCTCTCCTCAGCCCTCTGACTTGGGAATCGAATGTAGAAGAAAGTTACTCGTCGGGCAAGAACTGATGATTCCGAAATCGGGGTCGGTTCCTGAATGCGGGAAGTGGGGATTGGAGCCTGAATGCGGTAAGTCAGGGTCTGCTTCCCGAATGCGGCCAAATCAGGGCCCGGTCCTGGATGGCGCGAGCCAAGGTCGGCTCCCTCCAAGAATCAGTACGTGGCTCATCGAGGATCTATCAGGGACCGTCAGGGCAGCGCTGTGCTTAAGGGCGGGTCTCTACTAACCACATGCCCTTGGGTCTCAATGCCTAGCCCTAACTACTCAGGGCTAATAAGATTTTAGTTCCTACGTGGAAATGGTTTCTCAGCTACGGTCACGTTATGTAAACTCCAGCTCGGAAATAGAAGGGTCCTTGAGATATGAGCAGGATACTTCCTAGGCTGACAATTGTTTTTGAAAAAGCCTTAACAGCGAAATTAAAAAATGTGGACAAATTACATTAGATCATGCCAGTTTTAATACCATACTAGATAAGTTGCTTCTAATATCTTTAAATATTTTTCTCAAGGTACAATAGATCACAGATGCGAGTGGGCACGACTCACTTAAGTGTTGAAAAATGTACTCATCAGAAGGTCAAGTTTCATTACAGGGTTATATGCACTTCGAGAGGTTGCGCCCAGAGCCCACAGGAGGCCAGGTAGAATTCTTCCACTAATCTCCTCCTGTAACTTTTCTTCAGGAGAAGAGTTTCAAATAAAGCCTCTACGTATGCTAGATTATTTTTCCTATGGTCGTTTAGTTGTTTTTGGGTCGAACTGAGAGCCCATCGGACCTGGGCACCAGGATACCACTAGCTTATGACTGAAAATACTGTCTTGAATTCTCTTGTTTATTCACCTGTGTGAGAAAAAATTGTATTCCCGTCGAAGAATGTCTCTTTTTCTAAAAAAGAGTTTGTTGAGCACGCTTGACGGAGTTTGGCGGGGAAGTGGAATGCGCATTGCGAAAGCTATTTTGGTTTTGGGTGGCGAGTCTGTTTCTCGAGTAAATCCGCCTGCTTGGCGCTGGCTGCAAGGACTGGACTAAGAAGAGGATATAAATACTGAATCAAGTCATAATCTGCTCGAAGAGGAACAGTAGAATATAGTAATTTTTAATTTTTATGCGAATAGAAAGAATAAGAAGAGAACGAGACGAAGGATTAATATGAGGAAAGTGAAAAAAAAAAAAAGATTGTAAGTTAGAAGCGATGGATCTGGATGAGGTGAGAAGATGATACGAGTGGACTTAACGCGCCACCCCTTTAGATACATCTTCGAGGAAAATAAGCAAACGACACACGTGTGGGCTTCGAGAATATTTCAGTAGGACGATCTTTTATGCTGCGGAAAGTTTTGATTGCAGACAGGTGAATTAGTAAGTTCGGACTGCTTTTTTAGGTGACTAAGGAAGGGAACCTGCTATAAATTGACAATGCAAAATAGAGAGCAAGCATAGGAGTTAGATACTTGCTCGAAACTCAATAAGTGAATCGATCAAAAGTAGTATCCCACGGTTAATATTTTTGATCCATAATGAAAATAAAAAAGACTACACGGAGACGAAGCTAGGAGTAGGCTGGACTAAACCAGCACCGGAGGGAGTTTACGTGATGAAATCGCCACAGGACGACGAAACTCCGCTTGCGACTGATGCCCTGAGCTAGGGAGAAAAGAGAAAAAGAGCCTAAACTTGAAATGGCTCTGCCTGAAAGAAGATCACCCCCTTGCTCCACTGACATTCTCACACGCTGACTAAGGTGGACGCCGGGACTAACTGAAATTGTCCACGAGTGGATTGTTGACCAATCAGTATCAGAAGAGACAAGACATTAAGCTCATTAGCGACCTAATCTCAGCTACTCATAGTGAAAAGAGTCTGTCGCCGTACGAGGAAAAGAAGTTTGAAACGTAACGAATTCTTCATGATGTAGAAGTAGTTGCTAGACTAGCGGTCGAATTCGTCTTATTAAGTTTAGTATCATTAGGAGATGATCGAAAACGATTGGAAGTGATGGAATCGACAGGAGAATATGCAGATGTTCATGTGGAACGGTATGTATTAGAAAGGGAATGTAAGTATGGAGGAATTAGATGACTGCAAGAAAATGAAGAGATGGCATAATGCATTTGGAGTTTTTGTTGTACGAAGCGGAAATCTAAAAAGCGCGGAAATAGGGATCGTTTGAAGATTTCGTAAGTCATCTTACAATCGTTCGATTTTATGATATCTTATTTGATGTCATCTTTTATAGAAAGAGGAGGGAATGAACATAAAAAAGAAATAGCGGAGTAAAAAGAATTAATTCGGGAACAAAGGAAACTCTGTATGTTCGCTCAGCGTTCAGGAAGCCGACCACGTAGAAAAAAATCGCTAGATGTAAATTTGTTACTGCCATTCTTGAGTGTGTTGAACATAGAGTACGTAGTCACAGAACAGATTCTTCTAGATTGAAAAGTATTGCAAAAGTAATCGTTTTCCGTGGCCGCCAGAACTTGGCCCTGCGCGGACATAGCGAAAAAAAGATATATTTTCACTGATAATCAATCTGTTCAAGATGGAAATTTTCAAGCACTCCTGCGTATTTGTGCGCAGTCGGGCGATATGGTTCTAGAAAATCACTTGCAAACGAGCGCTCGCAAAGCCACTTACGTTTCGCCCCAGATTCAAAATGAATTGATTGCGATTTGTGGAAAAATAATAAGGGTAGGAATATTTTTCTGGCAATTAGGTTGTTCGATCGTCGATATTTTAGGAGAACATTGTCACGAGGGCAATTGCAACTAAATGTTTCTCTGTCTTGGCAGATTCAGCAACGGACATCTCCGTTGCGAGAGACTACTGACATCTGTCAGTGGTGTGAGGAATCTACGGACACTATTGAGCATTACTTTTTTGAGTGTGTGCATTTTCGGTCATTTCTGGGGTCTTTTGAAAATCGTTTGCAGCATTGTGTAGTGGAATTTGTCCTATCGAGAGACGTTGCCATCTTTGGCTCGACTGACTTGTCACTGCCATTGAATATAATACTTTTGTGGGCACGTATTTTTTATCTTCAACTGTGAGCGGAAAAATGATCCTCTCAGTTTGCCTCGTTCTGTTGATACTATTCGGAGTTAGTATAATGTGCTGTTTTTGGTCGCTTCTATTTCTAAGCACCTAGAGGTTGGTCCATTTCATGGACCTTTTTAAGTGGGTTGTTGTATAATATTCTGTGTTGGGTTGCGAGCTTTTCGAGGAATCTCTGGCTGAAAAATACATGTACAGATTTTAGCGATTTATTGGGGTACCTTACGTTAAATCAATATACCTTTCGATCGGCTGGAGCTAAAAATTTTTTAAGGTGATTTTCTGAATCAGCGATGAATGATGCAGCACAGACTTGGTTTTTCTAATAGGATCAGAAACAGTTAGTGTGCCTCGACAGAGTGAGGAGGTCGAGTCGTACAAAAAGTGGCTCTCAATCATTCCTCTCGAAAATTTCAACGAAGCGAAGGTTTTATTTAACGAAGCCAAAAGGTTTCATTGCGTGACAGCGCCGGGGGTCCAAATCAGATTTTGATTATTTCTACGGAAGAAATTTGTATTTCCTATAGCACAGCCCTCACTGGTACGCAGATGAAAGAGTTATCCTGGATTATTGGCAAGGTGTCGCCCATTACAACAACTTCTAAACTATGCCCTTATGTTTATGTTTTTATGAAACACTTCATATCACGCGCTCATGACGATGTGAAATGGAAAGAATTTTCTTCTCGTGGCAACACAGCTGCGATCTTTTGTCGCGCAGCCTTTTTGCTGCGATCTTTTGACGTGCAACGGTAACTTACGCATCATCAGGAAAGCGGGACTTGGAACCTCATCCATTTTTTAATATCACGTAAGGTCGAAGTCGCACTGTGAAGACGAATCCGAGTCAAGTTCGAGTATGCGGTGAATAGAATAATGCTTACTCTATTTACCAAAAAACTTCACTTACGTAAAAGGAAACTAGAGGCGAATGCGTGGTATTTTTTCGGAGACAATGTCCTTCTTAGCCGGGGTGTCGGGCCAATTTTCCTTGGTGTAGTTAATTTAGGGCTTCAACTTTGTTTGGATTCGGACCCCGCACTGGTTTGCCAAGCAGCTGTCTATGACAGAGATATCGACTAGCGTATATTTCTATCACATTTCGTTTCCCTTCTGGACGCAGAATTTCGCAGACAGCCTCGTTCCTTTTAAGCAGGTGCTTCTTGATATTAGAGGAGATGCAGATGCTAAAACCAGTGTATTAAGATTAGTGCATAAAGGGCTGTGTTCTGGCCGTGCGACGAGCCAGAGTCGGTGTTATCGATAGGCTAGTAAAAGATCTCTCTCTTTCGCTCACGATGGCTCACCGTATGTGGGACCACGTCGCCATTTACTGCCGCAGCAGCGTACCATTGGGAAGCACAAATCCGAACTGTTTGTGGTGTAATCAGTTTCTGGGTTACATATAGCATCCCCAGACGTACTACATTTTCTTCCAGAAACTGCCATAACATGTCGTAACATAACGCATTGGTAGTAACATAACGCATACTTGCCAGGTCATAGTCTCATGTCACTCTGCTTACGCACCGCTTATGATTAGGCTACCGCAAAGGTTACTTCTAGGAGAATGTTACCAGCTTCAGCACTAGCGCAGCGCACCTACTACTCACTTGCTCTGCTTGTTATCGACTATCGACTAAAGCTCTTTTCTCTACCGGGGTCTTTAACATGACATTGGCGACGTCAGTTATTCTTTTTATTTGACCGCACTCCATTGAAATTCCGGATTTTAACTTTCGCAATGGCGCACGCAGCGCAAGCAGGAGACGATGTCCAGCAACGAATTAGTCGTTTCAAATTTTCTCAGTTCGGCTCTACAGCGGAGGAATGGAAGGATTACATTCAAATCTTCGAAATGGAGTTGACCTCGCAGCAATTCGACGGTGCTGATGCCAACGTCCAGGTGGCACGTCAAAACCCATTGCTAAGATGGGTTTGACCGGAGCTTTATCGCCTAGTTCTGGATCATTTCGCACCAATTTCTATCGTAGATGTGACATATGCCAGGATTCAGGAGTTCCTGGATATACGTGGTGTCTTGGGCACTGTGGACAGTACACCGTACACTGTACTGTAGTAAGGAGAGGCGGCATGCATGCTACCTGGCGCGACAAAAGGCTACCATTGAGTCTCTCTGAAATTTTCGCAAAGGGTGTATTTTGAGTCCATGTCAATGTCAAACATTTGTGACCTTATTTGCAGCACTATCACTGAAACACAAGTCGAGAAAAACGAGTAAAATTTTTGTTTTTTTTTCAAAAACTTAAAAAAGTCAAGAGTAATAGATATCTTTCAACTAATAAAAAGCGAGAAAAACTGTATGTGCATTGTTGTAATCGAGATTCCAGCAATACAGGTTGGACATCCGGACGTGAGGCGCAGCCAGCTTCAAATTGGTCCTAATCATTGGTTCCTGCTTGTCATTAACCGTAACATCCGCTGTCTGAGCTTGAAGGAGTTCCACAAAGCGGTAGTGTTGTATGCACATGGCTACAACCAGAGCAGAAACAGGATCCGCAAACAGGATGTCTTCGTGAAAAAGTATTAATAACTGTGCCTTGTGGTGCGAATTCATACAGCTAATTCCACCAGGTCACGGACTCGTCTTTTTGTAAATTTTGATATGCAAGGATTGAAGCAGCATGGGTCAGCTCACCCAGATCAGGCAGGGTGGGTAACTCTGTCATGTCACACTGTGGGACCTGTTGGCCATGAGTTGTCAATGGGTGCTTCATTTCCTTATATATACAATTTAGAAAAATTTAACTTCCTTTAAGAAAATCAGTTTTGTAGGTACCTTCGATGAAGAATAAAAAGGGGTCAAAAAAGTTAATTGGCCAAATATACTTCATGGGCGAAGTCTCATGGCGAGCATGCCTGAATGGCAGTCTTCGATCGATGCTGTCATGAGTCAACGATACGAAAAACAAATGGCCAAACTTTTTACCAGTGTTAAAGAGATGCTTATCCGCTCATCTAGTCTCGTGAAAACATTGGCGCTGGAATTGGTTCAGGTTGTTGCACCGAATCAGCTGGATGGATCGGTACACGGCTCACACTACGTCCATCGGATCGATCCAGCCTTGTACAAAATTTTGCAGGGCACTGATTTGAAAGCGAAAGTGATTTTTGACGTCTCCAAGTATGGGGACAGAGCTTTTGGTGTTCTTAAATGTGTGCTTTTGAACGATACTGATCTCAAGCAGACGGTTGTTAGAATTCTACGTAGTAATGGTGCTGCCCGCTTTGCCAGCGAGCTGACTGACCTGGTTTATGATTATCTAGTCTAGTCCAGCATGAATACGGTATTGAAAATGTGTTTGGAGGTGAAAAGTTTATGCCCGGCCCGTACCTTACCTGCTGTACCATTGGGAACGAAGTTGAGCGTTGGTGGAAAGAAGTAGAAAGCTTTATTTTCCGATGAGAGGTTAACCAGGAGTAAAGATTTATTTCGTAGCTTCTAAATCACACCCAATCGATTACAGTTCACCGTGCGCAACAAATACATCGCAGTGTAAACTGTCGGATTCATACCACTGCCTGCCCCATTTCTAAGCATGCTAAAGTCTTTTTCTAGCAAGTCTTGCGTGATCGCTTTGGGGCACAAACTGACTTAGTCACCAAGCTGCAGCCTATTGAACACGTAATGGAAGAACTGAGGCACACCTTTGCAAAGAGCCGAAACGTCCTGATAGCACTGGCTGGTGATAAAATGGAGAGCGTGTTTCGCCTTCAGCGAACTAAGTTTGAACTTCCTTTTAGCTGCTTTCAGGTATTAAGGAGGTATTACCTTATCTGCTGGTTGTTCTTGATCGAAACACGCCGTCTTGACATGAAACTGTTTCGCAATTTCTTGATACAATGAGACGGATCAGACAAAATAAATATTTGCCGACGTTGATCAACTCGATTTGGTACTGAGTACCCATCCTTGAACAAAAATTAAAGCGTTATTCGCAAATACTGAGCTTTCAGATGTGACTTACTTTCGCTTATCTCCAAGCAGCAAATTCTGAAACGCACGATTCGGTCCAGACCCATCACAGATAGCTGCCAAGACTTTAAGTTTCCGAAATTCTAAACCACGGACGACTTTCATTCTTTAGGTGCTGAATAACGACGAGTTAGAGGAGGAAAATCGCGATCGTGTTCCAAAACCAAGTGGTAACACGTTGGACTCATACACCAGTGCGAAGGACCTGTAAGGGTTTCTCCGAATAGTATTGCAAGAGCTAAACGCAGGAAGAAGAGTCGTATATTCGGATGCGAAAAACCACTTAGTATCCCGTGGCCGCCCAACGTTCCTTTCGTCAACCCAAAGTCTGGAGCGAAGTTTAATGCAGGCGTGGTACATATATATGGTAAGCCTCCACGTTGAGCTGACTGGTGCGTATTGCTTGGTCCCCAACGCTGAAATGTTTGTTTGTTCGAATCAGGCGATCTCGCTCGGCTTCTTCGATATGTCATTCGATATATTTATGCGAAACTCGGCTGTTATGACCTGCTAAATATATCAAAGCCGCCACCAGAGCTTTTGGACAGTGCAAACGGTAAGGCTTGCATTTAAAGAACAGGATAAATTGAAAAGAGAATCCAGATGGACACGCTATTTTTCTAGGCGCAGCCAGTAGCCCGATTAGTCTCCCTCCCTTTATTGGATGTGGGAATCGAGGAGATGTACGTGTGGGGTTGGAGTATCGTCAAGGGGGGCTCGAAGTTTTTATTGGTCAAGTGAGAAGCTTGGTAAGTGTTCAGACATTTGCTTAGCTCGCTTTCTTGCATTCGCTCTTGCCTTTTAGCCTCTTGACTTTGGTGGCGCTGCCCCGGATGTATACGTGGAGTGCTACCTGCACCCTGATAATGCGGCGAGTCTCAAACAAGAGACAAAACTGATACAAAAATTACAAAATCCAAATTTTGATCAAAAAGTAGTTTTTCTTGTTTTAATTTTTGCGCATGACTTACGCCTTTGGTTTTCAGGTTTGAATACAATCTGCCTTTGGCTTGCATTACGACAAAACAGTTAGAAGTGACTGTTTGGCGATGGGACGTCCAAAACAGCTTTCTTGGTTGCGTCGTAGTCCCATTGGAAGATCTAGATCGAACGATTGGGCAGAAAATGGAACGGTGGCATCCACTCGAGAAAAGTCGTTTACCTTTGGCGGACCCTGTCAGAACTGTTGACCGTAAAATCCGCTGTGTAGGTAGAGTGTAGGAGATGAAAATATATTTTGTACTTTAGATAAAGCGCCTACTGGCCTGGTATTGGAAGAAGGCGGCCGTGGTTACGAAATGCGCGTTCCAGAAATGGCATCCCCCAGTTCGGAAGACCCTTCTTACAACGAGGTGCTTAATACTACGTACATCTTGGAAGTCGATCCTTCTGGGCAAAACAGGCAAGTCGCAAGAATGCAACTTGAACACGCCACTCAAACGTCTTTTTTTCAGTGACTAGGATGACGGAGAGAGAAGAGAGCAGGAACCACCAGCGAAACGGCAACGTATGTCAATAAGCGTTTCAAGTGTCTTGCAGACGACAGCCAGAGACAATGTCGAGATCAGAGAATATGAAGAATCTCTTCCGCAGTCACCAGCAGTTAGCAGCAGCGGCAACGTCGAGCAGCAAGGTAAGTTTCGCGTTTTTTGGGACCTATCATTGGGAGACCTGGTCATTAATTGTGCTGTTTTCTAGGTTTGCCACATCTTATTTCGCTACCTAGGTCATCCCTTTTTCTGGATAAGTGTTTGGATGAAATTCGTGGTGGCTCTCAATTGTCTGATGACACTATCTGCCTTGTCCTTGATATTGTGAAAAATGCGTCGCCTATGCTGGACGGCTTGATCGAGCCTTTAATTTTGGGCGTTGCGAATCAGGTTCGTCATCGTCGCAGATGGGACTTTTCAAACACTGTGGTCCAAATTCACCATCTGCCAGGACACTGGGTTCTTAGCTGCGTTGACGACCGATCTGTGGTTCGTGTCTACGACTCGCTGGGGTCAGTATCTGGCGTGCAACTTCGATTCGACCGATGTTACGAGCTTCGTCGCCAGTTATCAGAAATGTATTATGAGCTGAAAGACGCCGATGGGGAAATAAAAGTTCACTGTTATTTGATGCCGAACCAACAAGGCCCAAACGACTGCGGCGTCCACGCGCTGGCTTACTTGTCGATGATCTCTATGAATACGAAACCTGAATACGTTGTTCTCGATCAGGCCACGCTCCGCGATCACTTGTCTCGAATTATTGCTGGCAACGCTTTGGAGCCCTTTCAGCACTCAACGGCATCGACACCTGCGCCGGTTTTGGAGAGAAGCTTGTCTGTGTTTTGCTGCGGCTTCCCTGTTCCTCCTCGCTGCACTAGAGCTGTTAGGTGGATTGGTTGCTCTGCTTGTAACGAATGGTTCCACGTAGTATGCTTATCTGGCGCTTTGCAGTCGGAGGCCACAAAAGCGTATCGACAAGGCGACAAAGGTTCCTTTACCTGTTCAAAGTGTCGCGAATTTATGCAGCAAACTCTGCACTATTTTTTTATGTTTCAGGCTTTGCATTGTTTTATTTCATGCCTTTGAACACGTATGTGATGTGTTTAACGACAACGTTGCAGCATGCTGATTAGCTTGTCAAATAAATCGCAGGAAATCAGAATAGGCAGTCAAAATATAAGGACATATTAAGACGACTCAAGGCATATAACGCGTACGCATATTTCTCATGAACAGAAATAGCTTCAAGCTGTCCAAGAACTTTCCATAAGACATGTACGACAAATACCTACGCAGTTTTTGAAGACTGGAATTCAACTGTCCGTTGACTTGAGAATTTATGGAGGAAACAATTGGATCACATACATACCGATTCATATCATACCCGATGGCGCAAGCTTTGTGGTTGAACCAGCGGAAGCGGTCGACGAAAAAACGAGTTTTAGAGAAGAGCGCCGGTTCTCTTTTCAAACAATACAGATGAAGTCTTCAGGCGTTGTCGTAGACGACATTGGGAGGCGTATAGCGCACGGTCACGGCCAACTGGACGCGGTCAACTGGGCGCTGCCAACTGGCCGATGGCCAAGTGGGCGCTGGCGACCTCGACGTTAGACTAACTAGGCGCTGGTCAAATAGGCGCCGTTAAACTGGACGCCGAGCCATCTTGGCGCCAGGGCAGTAAAAAAGCGCAGAAAGAGTCAAGGGAAACTCGACGCGTGGCAATTTTAAAACTTCCTTTTCCTTCAATGTCACTGGTGAGCACACCTTTACATTTGTGCACTTGAGAGAAAATATAGCACCCGCTAAGATAGCTTTTTGTAGCAAGCTTCTGAAAAATTATTGGTTCGATCATTTCCAGCTATTGTACGTTCATAAACATTCAAGACAGAATAAGGAAACGTTGGTGGGGCCCGCGTGCCATTATTGCGCAAGCGACCGACAGACGTATTGTTGAACCAGCATATATAGGGTCCAAATCTTGAGGCAGCTGCCCATCTATAACATTGAGTGCTGAGGTAACGTCCTCCTCTGGAACGAATGCAACTGACGTGACCATTCTTGCTTGAAGAGAGAACTCAGCATCTGTGCTGTAACGGCCTAGAAGATACGAAGATGCCAAATACTTTCGCAAGTTTTGCACCAAGTGAAAAAACCACAACCGATGCTTTTTTTTGCACCTCCAATAAATTAATGTGGTGTCTGAGCTTTCCTCATCCTTTCCATAAATATATCCGCTGTGATCATATTCGGATAAACCGCGCTGCGATTCAATACTAGTCATGGTAAAAGGCAAAAGTTCCGACCGCAGTATGAGTGATGGCCACACATAGACTAATTATGAGTCAAGTTGCCGCTCACTCAATTCGTACAAGGCTAGGTCAGCGCCCAGTTGGCCAGCGCCTACATGGCTTGGCGCCCAGCTGGAATCGCCTACTTGGGCAGCGCCTAGTTGACCCAGCGTCCAGTCGCCGGCGCCCAGATGGCCAGCGCCCAGATGGCAGCGCCCAGTTGGGGTGTACCGTATAGCGCATAGTGAACGTTCGAAGGGCATCCCAGGGCTTTCGTATCGGTCCATTACTGAGAAGCCATAGCAAACCGAGTGGGGGCATAAGTACAAAACTATTCCAGGTCCAAGAACTTTGTGCCCATGTCGATACTTTGTGCAACTGTCCGCCTCGTCCTTCGAAGTAATGGAAGTTCTGTCGTTGACTGTGACCCAGACTTTGGCAGTAAGTCCTTGCGGCATGAGAGCGCAGTCCCATCCAATACCACGACGGTGGGTTGTCTGAAAATGATGAAAGGACATGTGCAGGACTTAAACATGAAAGTATTGTGAGCCTCTTCAACTCACGGGCCGCATTTTGGACATGAAAACCCATCACGTTCTTCGTGGGCCAACAGTGCACTGAATCCCGTCCATGCTCGATAAAAAATATCGTACGGAATCGTCTGTCGTCCTCGCTCTCTAGAACAACAATTTACGATTAGTTGCCTCGCTTACAGAAAGTCGATTATCTGATGTGATGATACCTGTTATGTTCCTCGAGGCTTTCATGGAACGCGACTAGCGGAAGTCCGTCTCGTCGGTAAAATTGCATGTGCAGGCACAAAAGAGTATATTCGACCATGTGACTGTTGTTAGCGTTGACGATACCGCAATTCGATCCGTCAAACGAAATCTTGCACTGACAATGGCCGTCCGCTAACCTAAATTAAAATGCCTTCCAGAAATTGCAAACGACAGAAGTCAAAGTAATCTTGTTTCCTGTGATATACTGGACCTTCTTCCTGCGGCGCCCTGGTAGCGAGCTGAATGACGAATTGCATACTGTTAGAACTGTCCGTTGCACCTGTAACACGCATCCTCATGCATACTTTCGTGACCTCTTTCCGAACGTTCTTCGCCTTATGCCACACATCGATATTGTGATCAATTCCAGAATAGTACTCTTGTAATTCTTTAGCTTTCTCCAACGTGATTGGCGCGAAAGAGTTGTTGATGCTATCGTAAAAGGCAGCTATCTTCGCAGTTTTGTTCTGGCCTCTAGCGTGATTCGTGCAGATTTCTTTCAGAGCAGCGTCCACCCGCTCTAAAAAAGGACCTGGGTAGACTTCGGCTCCCATACCCTGCCAACCCAACTTACTGAAATCAGCGATGACTTGACAATGTTCGTCAGTTGTAAACTCGTCGACTGGAACGCCAGCATCAAACAATTTCTGAAAGCAGACATGCATGGCTGTATGCTCCATAAGAGGCGATGAATTGCCGACGTGTCGTCGATCGAGCACGACTTGATCAATGACGTAACTAAAAACGAGCAGTTTGCACAAACATTTATATCCATTGAGGAATACCGCTGTTACCCGCTTGGAAAGTGCTCTCTCTCCAACTCGCCGTTTGACGCGTTCATTGTTTCTCTCTCCAGTCCGGCCACAGCCTTCGTATATGTGCAGGTTTTTGCACATGAGCCAGGACTATCGAACTGACCATCACCAGCGAGCAATACGGACATGTTCGTGCGTTTCAAACGATCCAACAGTTCTCTTTGCGTCAATTCCATGCATTCATCCACGGCTGGCATGACGCAACCGCGTTGAATACGAAAATGGTGCGAGCTCCCACCATGTTGCAAGTTCAGTGCCTGAAAGGACAGAGAATATAATTATTAACAGCAGGGACGTCAAGAAGTATTATCTGTCACCTTCATCCATTTTCTTGTCCGCTGAAAGTTGTTCCCCGACACCAAGATTGCAGCTGGTGCCATCGTATTTAGGACGTACGCCCATGACCGTTCTTTACTAGAATGATGTACGGTTGCCGATGTGGCCCACTCATATTCGTGTCTAGGCCCTCGACAGTAAGCCGTCACCTTGCAAACGTACGCTATTTCCTGAAACAGAGGAAGCCACGACGATAGGCGAAGAACCCCTCGATTCCTATCCCCTGTCTACGGTGGACGTATAAAGCGCCAGGAGGATTTTAGGGCGTCCAACTCACTGTCAGTAAGTGGAATACAAATGTAGCATGACAAAAAATTGCAAGCAAGCGATAAACTTCTCATAACGACCCCAAAGCACCTTACCTTGAACTTGATTGTTCTTGGATCAAGGACCTCGCAGCATCCTTTCGCAGGGCATTGCACATTTGAAATCAATGCTTTTAGGCAATGGCGTTCAACAATCATTCTGCGACGGTTGGAGGCCTTTGCGATTGATGCATTTTCCCCTTGAGAGCACCTCCGTCTACGAGCGTCCGTGCTAAATTTGGTATAATATTCTGAAAAAAAACAAATTACATTGCAAGCAATTTATTATTCATTACCTATTCTTTCTCTCGCTGCCGGAACTCTCAGTCGGCTCGACTCACGCCAACTCTCATAGTCAACTCCACAAATGTATTGTACCTACTTACTTGAGGAAAGAAGACGTGGAGCATGTAAAATCTTTTCGCCGCTCGGCGCCAGCATTTCCATTAGCTCCATTTCGTCATCAGCCAGTCCGTCCTCGTCGCGATGAGCCATATTGTCGTCCCATGACTCATTTCCATCGTCTTCAGATCGGCGAGTTTCAGGGGTGTCGTCATCTGTGTGTTTAAAGGTTTCGATTGCCAACTGATAGTCACTCAAACTTTCATCATCTTCAAACCGACCGCCAGCGAGATCGGTTGAAATGCTCGGTGCCTCTTCCATCACTTCGTTATAATCTTTTGTGTGCCATTCTGGGTGAGATGAAGGTTCACGCAGCGAGCCTGAAAATTCTCTGATGCAATTTCGATGTTCCTCTGCTAAATCCAGCAGCACTTCGATTCGATCGTGACCATAACTCGGCTTTTCCTGCTTGAAGAAGTCGTCGAAACGTCGCTTAGTGTTTTCGGACACTCGAACTTGAATTCGAATCATAGCTGATTTTTTGGGCCTACCAGGTCCCATTATGGAGTCCGATTGATTTGTCCACAAAAAAGGAAGGAATCTTGGGTCCCCTCGCTCACTAAAGCAAAGCCTTTGATGAACTCACGATCAGTCGTTTTTATCAAGGAAAGCTTTCGTTTCTGTTCGTGCCACTAACAAGGACCAGGATATCTAGAAGGGGAGTAAGCGGTTTGGGAAAGAAAGAATGACGCAGTCGGGCTTGGACGGAATAATCCTGGTGTGTGTTTCCTATTGGTGCTTGCCGCCCGCCCGCGCTCCAAGCCACGCCTCCTTCCCTGCCTACGCCCCCCCCCCCAAAACTCAAGACAAAGCTTGAAGATTGCCCGCTTAGGAATAAAGAAATTTCTTTTCTTTCGTGGCCAAAACACACTCAAAAATTTTTGTTCAGCAGCTCAACAACACACAACAAAATCACCACACAAATTCTACAGCGGTGAACAGATACCAGGAATCGACACACGATTCTCAATCGAAAGGGTTATAGACCTTATTCTTCAGTTCACCGTTGAATCCAGTTGCACCTTTCTCTTCGTCCCGAGTATCCCAAAACTGACGTCGAACTGCCGTAGCCACGCAGTCCGGAACTGGCCAGATTTCGTTGCCATGTTGACCAACTATGGATGTTGGAGGGACAGTACGACCATAATCTCCAATTCTGAAAAATGCAAAAGATGAAAACGTGCTGCTGGATTGTTGTGAGTGTGCGTGCAGATGACTAAGAAAAACATATTCGCTGAAGGCAAGGTTTTTTTGATTGATCACTGACACTGAATATGCTCATGAGCATCAACTTGTTGAGTCGATTTTCTGGAACATATATGGTCCCTGCGCATCGCAGTCTAGATCATCAGTTAGTTGCACTCGGAAAAGTCAATAGGACATGCATGCACAGGGCATTTACTGTACAAGGCATTAGACACTTGTCCGACAAAGGCCTCCCATACATAAGCAGTCATAGTCTGGAAGTGGAGAAGATGCCAGTTGGTGTCTTTGCCAGGAGCTAGAGGACTCGGGATCAGTTGAGAAGTGGCACGAACCCCGCTGGTTGCTTCATGCGCATTGTTTTGATAACTTTGCCGCTTTTCATCTGAACTTAAAATTATTCTTATTCATTTCGCAATGTCCATTTGTGCTCGAAGGCGTCAATGGCGTATGGCGCGGTCGTCGTCAACAGTGACCACAGCTCGCTCCTTATCGGCTCGTCCGTCGTCGACTCGTTCCACATTGGCGCCAACGACAGATCCCAGCCGCTAATGTAGTTGCAATCACGTGAGTAGGTCCAATTTTAATGTTTCTACAGTGAAATCATCTTTGCAATTTTGTCTTCAGTGCAGTGGGAACGTAGAAGAAAGAAGTTGGTTTTGCTGCCAAGCTCCTTTCGTGCACGGCGTCACTGTAGGGCAATGTCTCACTGAATCGACTGAGTTCCGTACTTGGATGCACCAGGCAGCGTGACACGTCAAAAGATCGCGGGAAAAAGGTCGCACGACAAAAGGTCGCAACAAAAAGATCGCAAAGGCAAGAAGGTCGCACGACAAAAGATCGCAACAAAAAGATCGCAAAGGCAAGAAGGTCGCACGACAAAAGATCGCAACAAAAAGATCGCAAAGGCAAGAAGGTCGCACGACAAGAGATCGCAACTAAAAAGTTCGCATATATAAATTTTTAAGCAAATTAGAGCACTGCGTTAAAAAAATTTATTTTCACTTTCATAACATGTCGAAAATGGCCAGAAATACCATAATTCTACATTTTACACCCACTGTCATGAAACGTGGAACATAATACGGGTAGGTTGCAATGAAAACATATTTTAAAAGTTGTAATTATGAGCGACACCGCGCAAATAATCCATGATATCTCTGTTATCATAATCATTTACGATTCTTTCGATTCTTTCCGCGCAATCCCGATACTTTCGTCGGCCTTGAGGCGGTTGCTGGCCAGCGACATACTGTTCGATCTTGGTTTCATTCAGACTTTGCTCTTTCTTCAACGAATCGATGAATTTGAAAATCGATGGATGATGGGCGCCAACTAGCTTAGAAAAACCTCGATGCCACCCCTCCACCGAATTATTAGTCTTCGCAATTCCATTAATAACCGATTCACGACAGTTCCAAAGTGGTATTGGAAACAATGGGCCACGTCTTATACCTCTGCGGTTTGGTCTGCCGATCCAAGTGTCCTCGAAATAATCGACGACTGGTTGTGCCTCTGCTGGCAACAATTCGGCCAATTGCTCAAACGAATCCACCACCGCAGGAATCGGTACAAAAGATAATGCGGGCAGCATTCTCATTTGCAATCCAAAGTCCGGATCATTCTCATAGCGATGTTGTAGGCCAGCAGCTTGGATTTTGCGCCAAATGCTTTGCGAAAAATGAAAAAAGCATCCACGCCTCTCCGTCTGAGGAAATTCAGAAGCGAATGCATTGATCGCCGCTTGCTCGAAATCAGTCATAATGGAAGTTGGATTCAGATTTGCATTCAGCTCCTTCAACTCGGCCAATAACTTGGTGTACGTAACTTCGGTCTTGTTTGGCAAGAGAGCGAAGACTGATGGAATGACATTGTTGTAATGAACGCCATGAATGGTATACAACTGTTCGAAAAGCGGTGGTGCTGTCTTGAAAGTACCATCTGCGTACCAATGAGGGCTGTGCGATAGCAATTGCAAATTCCTCTCCGTAGAAAAAATCAAAATTCGATTTGGACCTTCGCCGCTGTCACGCAATAAAAACTGTTGGCCACCTTCGGTTTGTTGAAATTCGGGAGGAATGATCAAATCTTCCAGCGATCGAGGATTTGGAAGCACACCGCCGAGTACTCCTCGTCGTGTTCTCTGCACTGTACGTTTCATACATTGAACTGGCGGAAGTTGGCCTTGTACAGCAGCTGACAACCCAGCTGTCACTGCAGCAATAATTTGATGGGTCGATTCCTGGGCTCCTGAGGCTCGATCTTTGATGTTGTTCACGACGTTTTTCACAGCTATCTTAGCTGGATCGGGGGCATGATTATGCTCGCCTGGCTCCTTCGACACCTGTCCGTTCTCAGTTTGCATTCGGGATCGGCAGTTTCCCCTGTTGTTTTTGAAATTGACGCACTTCCAATCGATTTTGTTTCCGTTTTCCCGCTCCTTTCCGAATAAGTGCCCGCGATAACAAAGCTGATCTTTCCCTTTCTGACTTCTTGCGAATTCTAAAGGCATCTTGCAGCAAAAAGAGAATCGCAAACTAACTCTAAGAAACAGCTGAAATGGCTAAAACCTTCATCGACAGCTAAATTTATAGGGGGACATAAATGAGCTGTCATCACCTTTATTGTTTTTTATGGTTTTGTTTCTTGCGACCTTTTATACCATGCGACCCTTTTGTCCTTGCGATCTTTTTGGTTGCGATCTTTTGTCGTGCGATCTTTATGCCCTTGCGATCTTTTTGTTGCGACCT
>JASANH010001525.1:0-29215 GCA_030248295.1 Mesodorylaimus sp. YZB2_4 | reverse complement strand
GGGGGAGGGAAGGCGATTGGTACATGGTGCATAGTGGAATTAGGAACACAAACGCAAAGCGAAATTTTGCAGGGTGCAATCGAAAAAAATGGAGTCGGTGGTGGTGTGTACACTACGGCGCGGTTGGATGAAAAAACTGCGCGGTCTTGTCGAATTGTTTCTTCTGCTGACTCTGTGCCTGCACAATGTTTGCGTGAGCTGCCTCGTGTGATTTCGTTAGAAGTGCTTTCACAGTTTCTGCATAGTTGTCAGTGTCAACTAAATATGGTTGCGGTTGAGGCAGCACTTAAAACGCTCCCAGGCTTCTGGGAGTTCTGCCGAAGTTGAGTTCGAACGGCGAATATTTACAGGACGCGTTAACTGACGTGTTATGGGCATACATCGTATATGGTAGAAGTTTGTCCCACATTACTGTACCTGCATATTGGGGTTACGTTTGGTAAGGCCGTATATGCGCAGCATGGTACCGAAAAATCGATGCCCCACGACTCCCTGACCCCAAACGGAAAACCTGAGGAGTCTAGAGTCCAAGGCCCAGGGTCCAGAAAAAGAGTGTTGCACCACGTACTCCGAAAAGGAGTCCGGAGTTGTTAGAACCGAAAATTGACACCAAAAAATCAAGATGTGCATGTTCAGTCGCAGTCGCCTTTGTATGCTGGAGAGAAGTCACCCATGAAAGAGGCCATTGGTGTCTTAGATAATTTTGTTGTTGATTTTGCTCGCTGATTTCGAAAATGGCAGTAATTTAAACGAATACACACAAAATATAATTATTACAAATTTTTTGATTTTTTAAAATGATTTTAAAATATCGTGATTGCATTACAATATTATAACATGACGATTAATCGATGCTTGAAGTTGAAAACGATTGGCACCTTAATAAAAACGATGGTGGTTCTCGGTAGATTTTTCGATCTGCTCCCGCTTGGAAGAGAACAAAGATTAGCTCACTGAGAGCAAATGAATATGGAACTACATATATGTCCACGTAGTCGTCAATTTGAAAATTAGATATCACTCAAGTTTGAGCTTTTAGAAAAACAAAGTTTCACTGCTGTACGACGTCCGGCTGTTGATCTAGGTTGATCTTCAACCCCGTCCCCCCCCCCCCCCCTCCCCACTCCTCGTCTTCTACCCGTGCACAAGAAGCCGCGAATTCTGGAACTCGAGGACGGCTGGACGGATTTTGATAAAAATTGGCACGATTGTAGATTCGGCCGATTCTGAACCGAGTGCAAAAATTCGAAAATTTTCATCGAACCGTCCTCGAGTTATTAGCCGGCGAAAATCGTCTTTTAGCATTAGGCGTCTGGTTGGCTGGTCTGACTGACGATGAGCCTTGCCTGCTGATGTACGAAATGCACGGATATGATCCATCAGCTTGAGATTTTTCAGCTTTTGAGTGCCTACGGCTGCAGAGGGTACTAAATTAATGAGGCCCTGCGCATGTCTGGTAATTAAAACAATGGATCGCTGTCTAGCAGCGATCGCTTTAAGGAGCAATGGAACTTTGCCAGGATGCACAAACAAAAGGTGTTCTTAGTGTTCTTAGCCGAAAGGTCTTCTTAGTCTGTGTTTTCGCATGCTGATTCACGACTGGATCAGTTTGGATATCCGCTATCTGCTCCAATCGTATCCGAAATATCTGTTGACGCAGGGCTTGTTTACTTATTCTTATACGGGTTCTCTTGGCCCATTGGCGCCCATGCGCAATTAACCAGCAATGTCTGTAGACCTAATCCAGCCACAGGTTTTGTTGTTGCCTATACAGTAATTGACGTGGTAAAGAGCTATTTCAAAGTAAAGTCGACCTAGAATACATGCAACAAGTCCCCTTTTCCCGGTTTTTAACTTCAGTATGTTTTACATGTATTTCAACCTCGAATAATTGCAACTTTGTCTAATTGCAACTCATTTTTGAGTCGAGGCCGACTGTAGTGGGAGAACTTTGCGGCCCATTTATGAATGACAGATGTGCCATTCGTTGAATCTCTTCTTATTCCCCTGCCCCTTTGTTGTGTTTTCTATATAGTTTTCTTTTTTGTCTGGTGTGTGGGTAACAACACTTTAGTAGAGTCTAGGTAAATTTCCCACTCCCCTCACTCTCTCTCATCTCTAAGCTGCTGTGTGGACTACTACGTACCTACAAAATGCGAGTTAGGGCTGGTCGATATATTGTTCTCTAATGATGAGGACTTTGAACGGAAGAAACAAAATTTAGGTTGAAAAACTTCTTGCTTTAGTGCGTCAACAGACCACAAAGACTAGGGCTAAATTCATTTTCCAGTCCATTCAGGCATATTCGCTCGTCTAGTCTCATTTTGAAAGCTCTGGATGTGCCTAACGACCATCATGGACGACAGGCTCTTTTTTAAGATGCCCTTGTTACTTCTTTCTTCTCTTCTGACCAAGGACTGAATCCATATTCGTTGCTAGGTTCGTCGTGGTCTCATTTTGGAAGCCCTCGATGTGCCCTGAACAATCTTGTGCGACAAAAGCCTTTTTTCAATGTCCTAACACTTCTCTCTCGTCGATCAAGTGCACCAAAAGTGACAGTAAAACGTTCGAAGCTTTCTCCTGGAGCTCTCTATCGATCATTTAAGAAAATATATTGGAAACCGAAATGTCATACTTGCTGGAAGCAGGATGAAATAAACAAAAAGATAATTTCATCTGTGCTAGCACAGCACATATCCCTCTGCTCTGTGACCGCATGCAGAAAGTATCGCACTTGCGGCGAATAGACTTGACCACTGTTGGCGCTAATCCGCACTTAATCTGCGAGGTTCCTTTTTTTATGTGATGAAATAAAGTTCTTGCTGGCACTTGTAGTTTTCTCCCTGTCCGAAACTTTGGAAGCGCAAATTATTGAGGTGTAAAGTCACCAGCACAGACAAAGTAACGTGAAGCGAAGCGGTGGTGTTAAAATTGAGAAAGCAATTCTGAGGTCTATATATGCACAGCACAATGAGCTTAGATGGATGCTGCAAGCTTGTGCAAAAATTTGTGACTTTTTGTACACCTGTACATATTTGTCTGTAAGCGAGAGTGAGCGAGTGGGCACAAAAATTTCTGCTGTCTCCTAGCAAGATACCATGACTCAAAAGAAGTGTATAACAATGGGTGCAGACACCTGTATTAATAATGGGGTAGAGTTCACCTTCTTTCGCCCACTCTCATCTTTCAATATCGAGCCAGAGGTTCCTCGTCAATATTTCTCTTGTTCTCACTATGTGGCTTTGGCAATTTCCTCCTCGAGAATCGACTAGCTCCATTTCTTTGCTGTTATAAGGTCATCTCACTCCTCGACTCTTAAAGCGGTATCAAAGTGTAATCGGAATTTTCTTGTCTGTCCGAGGTATGGGTGACCACAACATTTACTTCTCTCAATGAAATAAGCAGCCACTTAATCCAATGCAGCAATATAACATGACTTTGAGGGTTCTGCCCTTTTCTGGTCTACGTTTAATTCTGTTGCAGGGCTGCATACCATGATACGCTATTTATTTTTCTGCTGCCTGATAACACTCGTTAAAAGTAAGAAACTTCATTATCTAAGAGGTTTTTTAAATATATAGTTCAAGCCCAACTGGCTAATTGGTCTCGGAGGATTGCTTCACAGGTCAGCAAAGAATGAGTCTTAATAGCTGGTATAGTAACTTACGCTTGCAGACTGTGTTGAGATTTCGAAACATTTTTAACTATTCGAGCGAATGTTACAGTACCTTATCATGCGCCAATTACTACTGTCTCGCTAAGCTGGAAGCTAATTTTAAAAAAATCGCTAAGATTAATGCCTTCTTGCAAGTTTTTGGCGCCTCAGCCTTTCTGAAAATCTCACTCAGCAATTACTGTACATAGTGCTCTTAATGGACCTCGCGCTAACAGAAAATTGATCCAGGCCCGGAAAAGGTCTTTTCTGAAGAAATGAAGGGAAAAGAGTTTGAAATCTGAAAAGCAAGGCTCAATGACTTGTTGCTATTCAAGTTATGGCGTTTTCGCTTAATGATTTTTTGCATAAATCATTTTCACGGATGTTTTAATTCCTGAGTGCTTCGCGATAGACAAGTTAACGTAAATGTAAGCTTTAAAATCTTCATGATCGAGTAAACTTCTCTCACAGGCCAGCACTGCGTTGATCCAATCTTGTTCCAACAACTCTGTTCAACAGAGTACGGTGGTGTGGTCAATGGGGGCAACTGTTTCTTCGTCCCACCAAACGCGTCGGGTGACGGCTACATAAAAACCACTTGGGACGATGCGTTTGGAATCTGCGCAAGCAAAAACGCAAACTTTGGTCTGATTCTCACAAGCAGCGAGTTGATGACGGTTGGAGATTACATTAGGGGATGACTTCCTTTATTTCCCTCTTTGAAAAACCTCGTTCAACTTGGTGCTTATTTTTTAGAAAATTGTTAACGGCGTGCGGATTTTCGTAGCGATGAAAAACAATCCGGTGGCCATACTTAACGGCGATGTTTTTGGCCCGTTCACTCTTTTTTACACTGCCGCTAACTTTTCCCACTCGGACTTGCAAGTGCACAAAACATTCTTGAAGTGGCGCCTCGCAGATGATGACAATCCAGGCACTGGGGCATGCTTTATGTTAAATAAAAACGCCACCGGATTTGGGGATATCGGTTGCAATAGTTCTTACCATCCTCTGTGCACTGTGTCAAGTGAGTTCAAGCTATTAAAAGCTATTCAAGGACGATTTGACTCAATAACGTAGCATCAGTGACTGAAAGTTCGCAAGGTTGCGACAGTACGAGCGAGTAGATAAAGAAATACTGATGGACAATAATTTGATGCGATTGAAGTTATAGCAGCATGAGTCGATCTTGGAGAAGGCGATCATGCCACGAAATGTAGCCCCTTGAAAAGCAAAGCTAGCATCACACGATACTCGAAATGTAATTATTGGCGCGAAGTGTTACATTTAATTCGATCTTGCGCCTGGGAAATTTCTAAAACTGAATATCAGACAAAGTTCAAACGCGGTTTTCAGGTTCATTCGTGCAACAATTTTCTTGAAGTATTTTATCCAGCATGAAGGGTTTTTAGACAAAATTTTTCCTTCAGGAAAGAAAACAAATATTCGAACAACTTTTCTTTTATGCAAAATCTAAGGTTAATAAGTTGTTTTTTCAGACACAATGCAAGATTTTGACAACTTCCCGAACGCCTGCATGAGTCAAGAGGTTATGACTTCAAAAACAATGACAACAGTGCTCACGGTGAAGGACTGCGCATTTTTATGCGCTATGAAGGGGTGGTGTCGTAGTTTTAATTGGCGTCTGAGCGGCGACTGCGAGATGTTCGTCTTGGATCAACAAGATGGTTTTAAGAACGGCTTGATCTCAAAACAGCAAGGATGCTACTACTACAGCTATAGGCCCTAAGCTGCTGTGTTTTTCGCTAGACACAAAGCAGTTACAGGAAACGTGTGATCTAGTTTGCGCGTGTTACTTGCTATTAAGCCTGTTTTGTCAAAAAAAAAACCGTAAGAAGAAAAGAAGCATGAGGTTTACTAATGCGGTGATACTTGTTCGAATATGTATGCATGTGAAAAACACTTGCGCCTGTCGTGCTTGATATGACTGCGTGATGCAAACAGAAAATTCCCTTTCTCTTGATTATATGCACTGCATGTCGTGGTGAACAAATAAATGGATCCATGAGAGGGAGTCAGCCTCCCAAATTAACAGTACAGTCATTGGGCACATCGAGGGCTCCCAAAATGAGACTCACGAGGGAACATTCCCGACTGTCTCTCGCAAATCAAAACAAAACTTTGCATGAAAGCAGTACACAAGCGAGGATGAATTTTGATGCTGATAATTTTTCCCAGTGGCCCCTGGCTGACCAGAAAATGACCACATGTTCGACCACGTAGGAGGAGAAAAAGGTAAAATTACGCCCCGAGTGAAAGTTAAACTCGGGGCGTCCTATAGGCGCGCGCTGTACCAGTTCAAGCGCATACGCAGGGGGTGTTTGGGGGCTCGGGCCTCCTACGACCCTGAGAAGTAAGGTAAAGGTGAAAATTGAAGGTGCCTTTGAAAACTTCGTGCAGTCCCGGCCATGCATTTGGTTGCATGTCCACTTAAAGAAAGTGATTTCTTGACCTGAAGCAGGTTATTTCCCGCAAATTTATTTATAGAATCGTGAAAAATTGTGTCTGCGAGAAGCCAATTTTTAAAAAATTTCGCCTCATTTTGAACTACCAAACTGAAGCCTATTTTCCACTTAGCCACATCCGGCTCCCAGACTGTGCGATGCACTAAATTAGCATATTTATGCAAATTTTTTGTTGGCACCCCACGACCCCCAAATCCTGCGTACGCGCCTGCACTTCGACAACCCTGCGCGATCACACGCGCAGAAAAATTGGGTAGTCGAAGTGAGTGCTCGGACATTTGGTCATTTTCTGGTCAATCAGGGGCCACAGTCCTCATTATCCGAGAGCAATATATCGACCAGCCCTAACTCGCATATTGTGGGTACATATTAGTCTACACAGCAGCTCAAGGATGAGAGTGAGGGGAGCGCGGAATTCACCTAGACACAGTAGTACAGTTTTGTAGTGGAATGCTACCTATTTGAGGTGGTGTGCTAATTTTTCTCGTCATTTTGCACTTTAAAAATAAAGTGTTATTACCCGCAGACCAGACAAAAAAACTGGATAGAAAGCAAAACAAAGGGCCAGGGTAAATAGCCGAGATTTAACGAGTGGCACATGTGTCTTTCACAAAAAGGCCGCGAAGTCCTCTAACTACAATCGGCCTCGGATAATTGCAACTAGCCTGGACTCCAAAATGCGTTGCAAGTAGAAAAAGTTTTAATTATCCGAGATTGAAATACATGTAAAACGTACTGAAATTAAAAATCGGGGAGTGGGGACTTGTTGCAATTATTCCAGGTCGACTGTACTTTGCCACGTTTACCAAGTCAATTATACCACGCTAAAGCTCTTCACCACGTCAATTATAGGCAACAACCAAACCTGTTGCTGGATCAGGCCTACTGTAGATACATTGCTGATTAATTTCGCATGGGCGCCAATCGGCCAAGAGAAATCACATACGTATAAGAATGAGTGAACAACCCCTACGTCAGTGGACATATCCCTAACACACTCTGCGTAGAGACGATAAGTACATAATAGAGTGAAGTGGCGTGTAAAATTAACTTACTTGGCATGTTCTTATTTACAAAGTTGTGAAGTTGGGTGGTGGGGCACTGAATTTCTATGCGCTCATTCAACAGTCTTTTTTTGCCCCCTGTTATCTGGTTTCTCAATCTTTTAATTATATATAGACGGTAAAAAGCTGGGTAGGGGATCATCCAGGCAGAATTTCGAAGGAAGTACGGTATATTAGTTGGTGCTTGGATTTTTCACACGCATGATTCGGTCAAACCACCCTTTTAAAGTGAATTTCTGCAACTGATTTTGCCAATCACGCGCACAGGCAATCATTCAACCCCAACCAAGGTTTCAAGCAGTGAAGCGACATTGCACCAAACTAAACAAATGTTATGTATCCATTGAATTCCCTGATCAGCAGCTAAAGTCTGCACCCGCTTGGCCATGAATTGACCAGCGTTGTCCGACTAGCCACTTTCAACCTTTGTCGGTGTGCGATAAATACGCGAAATACGTTGAGAAAGTCGTCACCGCTAAAGCCCTCGACGACCTAAAGATGTTTGATTTTTCTGATTGTAACTGTGAGTGGAGCAGGGTAGTCGACACCAATCAAGCTGCCTAGCGATGCATATTTTTTTATGTTTATGATCCAGATGAGGCGGGTAACATCACAGTCTTTTTCTTGTAAGCCAACTTGCAAGGATGCCTTGTCGATGTCGGAGATGAGAGCGATTTTATGTAAGCGGAAGCGATTCAGTAAGTTGCACAAATCTTCGAGGATGACTGGACCACGATAAAGACATTCATTCAAGCTTTGTTCTGGGTTTTTGCTTCGTGCGGAGCCATCATATACTGTCCGAACCTTTGTGGTTGTTTTCTGCGGCGTAATGACTGGATGATGGGCCAAGTAGTGCACCAGACATTGCGGCTGTTCCTTTACAGCTTCAGGAACCTCTTCGATGACTCCTTTCTTTTTGATCCCCGATGCTTCTTCAGAAGTTCAGGTTCACCTTTCAAGCGTTTGCAAGCCAAACTAACGCGATCATGAACGAGCTTATAATTTTCTGGCGGTTTGACCTCCGGGTCCTTCCAGGGCCACTTGACCTCATATCGGCCATTTTTGTATGCGATAGTGCGATTGAAATAATCGAGCGCCCTTTCGTATTCTTCTGTCATCTTCTCGTGCTTCAGACCAACCGTTTTCTAGTTGCCATAAATCACTGAGTTCGCACTGCGTTCGATCTGAGCCAAATGGGTCATCATATATCACGCTACCAACGATTGAGGGTTGTGTGATTGTTAGCATGGTGGTTTGTTTCTGATGGCTATCTGAGCGTAACTCCAAATGACCAGCTGGGACGTAACCAAAGTTGGTGGGGATGATGCTGACTGTATCTCGAATTTGGATGGGGGCGACTGTAGCGATTAACGGGTAGTAATCGCTCCCCAGTAGCAGATCGACTTCGAATGGCTGGAGGAGTGGATTTCTCGTCTTTGCAGTTTTGATCCCCGCCCTTTTCTATTTTCGTTTTACGTGCAAGTGCTTGTCATGAGCTAGGCTATAGCAGTGAATATCAGTGATATGACGAGCTGCTTCTTGAAACTCCCCGACCTGCCAAGCTTTTCTTCCCGTTTTTTCCTGCAACCGCGCCTCTGGAACTCGATTGGATTTCGAGCAAAAAGGTGATAACATAGGCGTTGTAGACCGCCGTTCCAAAAGCTTCCATTGATCGCAAATGCATTTCGAACTTGTTCAGGATGACTAGGACGTCCGTCATTGTATGTGCGACTGGGAGTTCATTAATAGCGATAACATGTTTTTTGATGATTAGATCTGGCTGATCATAGCGCTGTTTTGGACGACTAACGAGCGCCGTTCTCGTTGGTGATAGCGAACCCTTCGACCATTTCGATCGCTTTTCCTTTGAGCGATTTTATGAGGTAGTCTAACTTTGTGCGGGTATCGCAATTTTTGTAAGTGGCTTTAAAGGAATCCCAAAACGATTCCACTGCAATGATATCACCACCGAATTCCGCCAAGGTGAGCTTTAGGAGTTTTATGTTACTAACGCCGCCTGCGATGATGCGAGTTACCGTTTTGTGTAGCCGTCGCCATGGGTTCCCGCTGAGCTTACGTGCTCGTATACAGTAGTTATGAAGCAGTTGCGAGTCACGGCCGGATCGGTTTCATATGTTTCCGTTCGGTTTCGGTTTCGGCTCTCGATTCTTTCGGTTTTGGTTTAAACCTTTCGGTTCGATTCACTTCGTCTGTTTGGGAGCCCGAGTTTTCCAATACTATTAAGCCTTAACTTAGGCTATCATCTCTGATACTTTACCTCCACGAAGCTTGCTGCAGAGCGAATAAGCATCATAGAAAATGAAAGCAAGCCACGTTTAAGCTGAATTATGATACGTACCAATCTGATCTGATCCGACCCGATCCGACAAAACCCCCATCTGATCTAGCCGTGAATGCTGATAACAGCAACAAAACCAGATGAATCTGCTGCAACCAGTGATTTGTTTTTTCCCTGTTGATGCTGCAAGATTGGTTTTTTCGTGACAGAGGAGTTCAGACAACAAAATTGATCATGGGTCCTAATAAATATTTGTAAGTATTCTCACTGAGGCTCTCCTGCTTCAAAGTGAATCTGACTTTAAGGGTAGGTGTCAGGCAGCTACCCATGTCTTGTGGTGTTTATGGCTCCACCCTGAAGACACTGTACTGCTATGGTTTCGATGAAGTCCAGGGTAGACAAACTACTTCCATCATATTGTGGATTTAAGTCACTATTTGGCATTGACTATTGGTGATTCATATTTCATACAGATGTCGCTGATAAAAGAATGCGAGCAAGCCAGAAGCACAGTCCATTATGATTTTGTTTAAACTATCAAAATAACCTGGATAAATATGGAATGCACATGTCAGTTTAGTCAAGTGAGCTCCAGCATTCGCAAGCATAAAGATCATATTCACATACACCGTTATCACACAATATGCATGACAGAAAACGGGCACTCAAGGGGCGCGTCCGTCTCCTGCCTATTTTCACCTCGACCTTCCGTCACTACGTCATCGCCATTCTGTGCGTTCGATTAAGAAAGCATTAAAGTTAGTTACCACTGATTCGCAAAACTGCGTTTATTAACTTACAGTATACTGTTTGCTTACACAGTTTAGGCATGACGCCCTCTACTGGCGAGGAGCAACAAAAACAAGCATCAAATAGTGCACCGATTTTGGCAGTCTTGAAGATTTTACTTTAGTAAATTTTTATGAATTTTAATTTGCTCATAGAGGTTACCCAAGAAATCAACAAATTCACTCTCGCATAGAGACACTCTAAAGGAGACTCATATGTAAGCTAGATGTGGCGTTTGACATTGCCCAAAGTAGATTCGAGTTTCGTACCATGGCTTGAAGAAGTGTGCTTTCCTGGTTCGCTTCACTTCCATTATTTTCATCCAATTCACGCAAAGCCTGCGTAAATTCTCTCCACGCTCCCAATAATATTTCATCCTCGTTTGGTCTTCGATTCGTGAGTTTATCTGACAATTCCTTTGTTGTTCTCCTTATCATTTCTTTTAAAACATCTGCAGCTTTAAGCGATTTTGCGAATTTCCAGATCCAAAACTTCAACTCGCAAAAGTTCGAAACTGCGAACCATCTTTCCTTGGCATCTACACAAGATGGCTCTGTCACTGGTAAGCTGATGACATATGGCGCCATTTGCACACCGTTTGGTACTCCATTGAAAAATTTTTTCTGGTCGACTGAATCTATTCTTATCTGATGATAAGATTCTTGAATCCGGATGACTCCTTTTGGTCGATAAGTATCCCATAGTAGATATCCATTGTCGAGTAATCGCCATCTACATTGAGTCCAATGAGGAACTCTCCAGGCACAGGCAAAGGGTTTTTTCCAATAATACACACTCGATGACGAACATACTGTTTCACTTCCTTCTTCCATTTTACTGCGCCTTCTTGTCAGACAGCAAGCAAATATAAGCGACACTTCCTGGTTGTACAGAAGGTTATAGCAAACAAAGGAAGAATGACATTCTCTCCTGCCCGCCATATATAGATGTGTGCACAAGGTGTGGCGCAGATGACGTGAGTGTTTTCACGCGACTGACAATGAGTAGGCCAGCATTGCGAGAGGGGATGTGCAATATACATTTCTCACTTGAACAACATGCGAACATTTTTCGAAACGCCTACGTCAAACTGGTATTTCATATTCCAAATATAATAGGCTTGATGGAGAAAAACTAGTTTTTTGTACTTCGTTGCGCTCGCTTGATTTTAATGAGTTATATAGCAAAACAAAATCTTTTTTTAGTGTAAGAGTAACGCTGTTGGGTTTGCTAAAAGAAAGCATTGAGTTTGCAGGGTGTTTGCTGACATGAAGTGACTGACAAGATGCAGAAACGCTCTTTCGCCCAGGTAAAACAGCTTATCACAGGACACTCTGGTTGGAAAATTCCATCGGGAAGTAAATTAAAGACTAGCTTGAAAACATCAACTGACACGAGTCGCAGGTGGATTATACATATTCTGGTTTGCCACCAGGATCCACTCACATAAGGTTATTGAAGTATTTTTGTCAGCAGCTCATGTGTTCATTAGACAATCGAAACATGTGCTGCACACGGAAAGGCGTTTCAAAAACCTAAAGCCTCTCCTCCTGAAATTTTTTCAGCGCTTCCTAGAAAAAGCTAACTTTTTCAATGAAGCGGAATTGGCCCCATGCGCTTTACTGCAAGAATTTGGCAATACCTACTGTAATATCAAAAATAGGCAGCCAAGTGAGTTTTGCCTCTTTTGTGGTCACTTCTTGTCACCGGCAAGGCTATTGCATAGTACATGCCTTTTCTTGCCCAATCTTTATCACGCAAAGTTTCAAGCTCAGCGCAGTATTCTGCGAAGAATTTGACGTTCCAAACAGAGAATTGTGAATGGAAGACAGGAAATGCTGCTACACATGCCATTAATTTTTCTCCTCAAAAAGCTTGGCGAATGGCGATTAATATATCAAGTACTATAATCATAGTTACGTATAAATACCAACACATCAACGAATCCATCAATCTTTTCGATGTATTGCTTTAAAGCAGTTCCTTTTCCAACAGCTGCTCGCAAAATGTCTGGGTCAAAAATAATCACACAGTGACACTTTTACACGCAAAATCACTTGATTCTGATCGATCAGCGTTTGGTGGGGCCAACTTCCGCCTTAATCACGGCTTGCAATCGTCATTGCATCGAGTCGACGAGATTTATGATCTTTGGCAAGCTCAACCGCATCCGTGCAATGGTCAAGGCAGCTTTCAACTCGTCCTTTGACTTACCGCCCATCGCCCGATTCTTGTTCGAGCTGGTGCCACAGATGATCAACAGGATTGAGGTCAGGGCTTTGGGCAATCGAGCAACCGACCGCCATATTCGTCGAATAATTGATTGGTAAATCGTGCTGCATGCTTGGGGTCATTATATTGTTGGAAGATGAAGTCGCCTGGCAGACCCAATTGATCGGCTGACTGGAAGGTGTAGTTGTCCAGGATGCGGTAGTGGTGTTCAGCATTCATTCGGTCATCGATTACTTCCAATCGCCCATTGCCATTTCATGCCATGCGCCCCGAAACCATCACGCTCCCGCCACCAAATTTGACGGTCCCTCGAGTGCAGCTCAAGCTGTAAGCTTCACCTGGTTTCTTGCACACTTTGGTCGGCCCATCGGATGAAACGAGATTGAACTTTGATTCGTCCGACTACAAAATCTTCCTCCAAAATTCTAGCGGCTTGTCCACGTGCTCTGAAGCGAATTGAAGGCGAGCTCTCATGTGGCGGGTAGAGAGAAATGGCTTTCTTCGGGAAATGCGGGATCTAATTTAATGAAGACGGCGGCAGACAGTTTTTGGTGAGACTAGCACGCCATTGGGCCGTTCGAGATCCCTCGCCACCTGCACCGCTGATAATCTTCGATTGGCCTTGCCTGTGTTGATGATCATCCTATCGATTCTTGGGGTGGTCTTTCGCTGGTGTTGGCTATTCTGGCCTTATTGACGATGCTGACAATTGTAAATCAGTTGAAGCTCGTTTCCTTGGCGATTTGACCATACGACTTGCCTCGATTTCTCAGATCGACCACCAATGATTGTTCTCCGACAGTGAGATGGGGTTTTGACGTCGCCACTTCGTATGGGAACAAAACGCAACTCTGAAGTTCTCGTGGCTGATGGCCCTTTATTTATACGCCTCCGAAAGTCATAAAAATCCAGCTGCTCTCTCCGAGACACTCATAAAACAAATAAATTTCTGGTTTGTGTGATTATTTCTGTCCTCCAGTTTTTCCAGGTTTCTGGCTTTATGTATAGTTAAGAATAAGATCACCTGATCGATGAAACCTGCCCAGAAATCCAGCATCGAGAAAACAAACATCGCTCTTTCCTTCTATGCCATTTTTATCGCCTTTCATTGCAAACTAAAGTTAATATGCTGCAATAAAGTCAAGGCTCGTACATACTCTCGTCGTATCGACGTAGACGTAGCAAAATAGACGTAGCACACACTCTGTGTAAGTTAATGATGTGCAGGCACGGCATACTGTAGCTCCGTCGGGAATCCTACGTCGATCTGCTCCTACGTCGACAAGTATGAACGACCAAACGGAGTTGGTTTGGTTACGGACGTAGCAACTACGTCAACGTAGCTATTGCACAAAGTTACGATTTTTCTGCGAAAACTACGCTACTACGTCTGTTGATCGGATAAATCGAAAATTTGTTCAAAATTCAAAATTTGGTGATTTCATGGATAATTTTTATCGTAGATTCTAAATTTTGAGTCAGAAATGTTGTAAGTTGAGCGGAACTATTTTTATTTTTGTGTTTTTCGAGGGTCATTTTTTAACTGTGGCACCAACACAACTTTTCGCTTTTTACTGTTGAAACGCAGTTTTTGTTTGTTTTTAGTGCCCCCTGGCAAAGGGTTCGGATGATATCGACACTTACGAGGATTACATTTATCATGACATTGACGATAATGATGGTTTTAATGCAACTTTGAATGTGAATTTTGAATTTTGAGACCTTATACGCACGAGCCAGAATAGAGCTAATCAGTAATTTAGTATCGACTGTCCTGAACATACCTATCCTACCATGGTAATTTGCCGTAAAAACTACAAAACATTATTCGTGTTTCGTTAGGGCGCGCCGTTTTCTAACGAGTGCCAGGCCCTATCACGCACATCGAGTGGTTCTGCGTAGCTCGCTCCCCAATACGTCGACGCTGGCACTTCTGCAAAAACTACGTCTACGATGATACGCATGCGTCGCTCCGCTGCTAGTATGAACGCGGCCCCTACGACACTCAGTCTACGTCAACGTCGATACGACGAGAGTATGTACAAGCCTTCAGAGAAGTCCGCATTTTCTTCTGTGTGTGATTTTTTTGTCCGCCACTGTAGGTGAGAAAAAAAATGGTGACCGTTCTGTGCAATCGTTTGGCAGGGCTCAGTGTAAAGTTACCCGAGTGTCAGAAATTTGAATTTCGCGCGAAAATTTTGACTAGCGCAATGACTATTTAAGATGTACCAATTTTAAAGCCAGATTCGGATTCTACATTCAACTCTCTATCAGGGCATTTATGAAAATGTGTGTAAGCTGAATGATTGACCAGATATTGGCGATATCGCCCAGCCTACTTTTTACAAAAATTTTCATCGTCAACAAAATCACTCTAATCCCATTATCGAGAGCCACATTAAGTAGAAGCCAGCTTCAAGAAAATACGCGTTTTGCAGGAAAAATGAGACCTTGGCTATCGTGGATTGGAGAGCAGCCGCGAGGTGATGTGAAGGAGGACGTTAGATGGATGATACATTACACCCGCTAAGCCAGTTATCATGTTAGGACGTAGAAACTAGGCCTTTTCCGCTTTACTATCATAGGGTGCGGTTTATTCGGAAGAAGTCTATATATATAAACGCTAGTTTCGTTACGCATTCGCCGCAAACAAGGCGAGCGTCCGTCACCAACGACTACCGATTCGCGTCAAGTGGTAGCAGAACGTGGTTTGCTTGGTTGGTCGGTTTGGTTCGATTTAGTCCAGCGTCGATTTTTCTTTAGCCGGGCACAAGGCAGGATGATGCCGCGGATTTTTGGACTTTCCCATTCGCAGTAGCGACGGGGTTTTTGCTTCGCTTTGCAATCCTTGGCGAGATGGTTTGACTGTAGACATATGAAACAGCGATTTTTCAACTGGGCGCGGCGTTTATCTTCCGTTTTAACTTTGTGCACTCATCGGAGTAGTGCTTTTCCTCACAGAAGGCGCAGTTCGGGACTTTCTTCGAGTGGACCAGCAGCGTCTCCATTGTGCGCCGATAAGGAGCTGATTTCTCGACTCGGAATCAGATTCAGATTTTTCCGAATTTTTCTGGCTGATCGAGAAACTAGTTTAAAAATCAAGCGATTCATTTTTCAAAAAGAAGGGTTCAAGTTTATTCCTACTCTACTGGCTCCCGGATTGCCTCACATAATGGCGGCCAAGGAATTCGTGCTTATACCAGCCTCGGAGTATCAACGTCTCAAGGTCATCATCAAGCACTTCCGCCTCCACCTCCAGCGCAAACAAACAGCGAAATTCCAACGATTATCGCACAAAATGAAGGCAAAGAAGAACACAGATTTGAACATGTCATTGATCTTTTACCTAAAATCTACAAAAATAGAGGTAGGACTATGCTTCAGGTTTTGAAGCCACGACTGAACCAGCACGGACGAGTTTTGTATGACGGTGACACTGTAGGTAGCCATATGCTCGATCTTTTAAAATTCGTATTAGCGCAAAACAGTTCCGCAGACAGGCACCGACAGACATTTCAAATTTTGTAAAACGTTTCTAAAACGCTGATGTGGCTGAAAGTTTACATTATACACATGCCACCGAACGAGGCGCGCTTAAAGGTGAAAAGTGGCCAACTTTTTAACAGAGATGCACATCACTCTTCATCCGTCTCAGCTGTACATTCGTGTCTAATAAACTGCTTCACTTTCCACTGTAACGTTGTCAACTTTCCACTGTAACTTAAACTTCCATTTTTCATGAGTTTGTAACATGTGCCAATGCAATCGTCACCCATAACGCTGCGGCCCATCTGCTCACCGCTGCTCCATTCACAGCCTGTTGAACCGAATTTATTGTGTCATTTTTACCTTAATTTAATTCTGTTGTTCCTTGAAAAGTGACTCTCCCTGTGAGAATATACCAGTTCTGCTCTTGCGATGTTCTGCTCTGCTCTGCTCTAGCGATGTTGCAAAGAGTACAATGATGGCCAGTGTCGATGTGGAAAGCCTTTTCACGAATATACTATTGGATGAAACGATCAATATGCGCTCCGATATATCTGATCCTAGCAAGTTCTAGGAAGTCCAAGATGATCCCAAGGCATTATCTATTCGGTTTTCAGGACAAGGTCAAGAAAAGGTCATCTCAATTAAAGAAAGATGGTTTGGACCCCAAGTTTGTTGAGTTAGCAACACTTGTTGGGACGCACATCCGTCGTTTATATGGGCTTCCCAAGGCTCATAAGGCTGGTGTCCCTTTGCGTCCGATTCTTTCTGGGGTAAATACAGTTACAAACTTGCCCAACTTTTAGTCCCCATCCTGTCACCTTTGGGAATAAATAAATTTACTGTGAAGGATAGTTTTTCGTTTGCACAGGAGATCTGCTCTTGCGATGTTGCAAAGAGTACAATGATGACCAGGTCGGTAAGGAAAGCCTTTTCACGAATATACCATTGGATGAAACGATGAATATCATCCTCGACAAGCTGTTTCCAAGAGGCCAGGAGCAAGTACAAGGTGTTAGTCGGGTGCACTTCAATTTACTTCTGGAACTCGCTGCGAAAGACTGTTTTTTCTCATTTGATGGAAATCTTCCAGGGAAATCTAGACGAGGTTGCCATGCGCAATCCTTTGGGCCCCGTTTTTGCCAATATCTTTCTAGCTCATAATGAAATGTCATGGCTTCAAAACTGCCCAAAGGGCTACGTCCCTGTGGTCTATCGCAGATATGTGGATGACACTTTCCTCCTTTTTAATACTCAACAGGCGGATGACACAACTACTCCCTTTGATGCTGCAGCCAACAAGTTTGCTGCCTATCTAAACAAACAGCACAAGAACATGCGCTTCACTGTGGAGCTGGAATCTGATGCATCTATTTCATTTTTGGGGGTCTTCATATTGCGATCAGACCAGGGCTTTAGCACCTCAACTTTTCGAAAACCGACTTTCCCGGGCCTGTACACTCAGTTTGAAAGTTGCATGCTAATCAGATACAAGATAGGTCTGTTGCAAATTCTTTTCTACCGTGCTTATCAGATATGCTCCGACTATAACCTCCTGCATAACGAGTTCAACAAGATCAAGGATATCATGGCCAAGAATGGATATAGACTAATATGTACCCACAATATGCGAGTTAGGGCTGGTCGATATATTGCTCTCGGATAATGAGGACTGTGGCCCCTGATTGACCAGAAAATGACCACATGTCCGAGCACTCACTTCGACTACCCAAGTTTTCTGCGCGTGTGATCGCGCGGGGTCGTCGAAGTGCAGGCGCGTACGCAGGATTTGGGGGTCGTGGGGTGCCAACAAAAAATTTGCATAAATATGCTAATGTAACGTTAGTGCATCGCACAGTCTGGGAGCCGGATGTGGCTAAGTGTAAAATAGTGTAAAAGTGTGTAAAATAGTGTGTGGGCTAGTGTAAAAGTGCTTTATCAGTGCACGATCTGTGCTTCGCAGTCGAAGTCATACAATACAATACAATACAAAATAGGCTTCAGTTTGGTAGTTCAAAATGAGGCAAAATTTTTTAAAAATTGGCTTCTCGCAGACACAATTTTTCACGATTCTATTAATAAATTTGCGGGAAATAACCTGCTTCAGGTCGAGAAATCACTTTTTTTAAGTAAACATGCAACCACATGCATGGCCGGGACTGCACAAAGTTTTCAGAGGCACCTTTACCGCTACCTTACTTTTCAGGGTCGTATTGGGCTCGAACCCCCAAACACCCCCTGCGTATGCGCTTGAACTGGTACAGCGCGCGCCTATAGGACGCCCCGAGTTCAACTTTCACTCGGGCGTAATTATTTTCCCTTTTTCTCCTCCTACCGTGGTCGAACATGCGGTCATTTTCTGGTCAACCAGGGGCCACTGGGAAAAATAATCAGCATCAAAATTCATCCTTGCTTGTGTACTGCTTTCATGCAAAGTTTCGTTTTGATTTGCGAGAGACAGTCGGGAATGTTCCCTCGTGAGTCTCATTTTGGAAGCCCCCGATGTGCCCAATGACAATCGTGGGCGACTACAGCCTAAAGAGAGGGAGGGCTAGCCAGCCAGCTAGTTCTCCAGCCGTGTACCGAATCTGTTCTTGATCAGTCAGGTACTGAAAAGCGATGACGTTTGGTGTTGAAATCTTGTCCAAGCAGACCCGTCTAGGGGAGCCTTTTTCAAAACAAGGTTCGTTTACGGATTGGATACATTCGACCCCGGATAATTGCAGCCACTCCAGACGCCAAAATGAGTTGCAAGTAGACAAAGTTGAAATTATCTGAGGTTGAAGTACATGTAAAACGTACTATTGCTTGAAAATCGGGGAGGGGACTTGTTGCAATTATCTGGACTTTGCAATTATCCGAGGTCGACTGCACTGTTAATTTGGGAGGCTGACTCCTTCACATGGATCCATTTATTTGTTCCACCGCGACATGCAGTGCATATAATCAAGAGAAAGGGAATTTTCTGTTTGCATCGCGCAGTCATATCAAGCACGACAGGCGCAAGTGTTTTTCACATGCATACATATTCGAACAAGTATCACCGCATTAGTAAACCTCATGCTTCTTTTCTTCTTACGGTTTTTTTTTTGACAAAACAGGCTTAATAGCAAGTAACACGCGCAAACTAGATCACACGTTTCCTGTAACTGCTTTGTGTCTAGCGAAAAACACAGCTTTTTAGGGCCTATAGCTGTAGTAGTAGCATCCTTGCTGTTTTGAGATCAAGCCGTTCTTAAAACCATCTTGTTGATCCAAGACGAACATCTCGCAGTCGCCGCTCAGACGCCAATTAAAACTACGACACCACCCCTTCATAGCGCATAAAAATGCGCAGTCCTTCACCGTGAGCACTGTTGTCATTGTTTTTGAAGTCATAACCTCTTGACTCATGCAGGCGTTCGGGAAGTTGTCAAAATCTTGCATTGTGTCTGAAAAAACAACTTATTAACCTTAGATTTTGCATGAAAGAAAAGTTGTTCGAATATTTGTTTTCTTTCCTGAAGGAAAAATTTTTTCTAAAAACCCTTCATGCTGGATAAAATACTTCAAGAAAATTGTTGCACGAGTGAACCTAAAAACCGCGTTTGAACTTTGTCTGATATTCAGTTTTAGAAATTTCCCAGGCGCAAGATCGAATGAAATGTAACACTTCGCGCCAATAATTACATTTCGAGTATCGTGTGATGCTAGCTTTGCTTTTCAAGGGGCTACATTTCGTGGCATGATCGCCTTCTCCAAGATCGACTCATGCTGCTATAACTTCAATCGCATCAAATTAGTGTCCATCAGTATTTCTTAATCTACTCGCTCGTACTGTCGCAACCTTGCGAACTTTCAGTCACTGATGCTACGTTATTGAGTCAAATCGTCCTTGAATAGCTTTTAATAGCTTGAACTTACTTGACACAGTGCACAGAGGATGGTAAGAACTATTGCAACCGATATCCCCAAATCCGGTGGCGTTTTTATTTAACATAAAGCATGCCCCAGTGCCTGGATTGTCATCATCTGCGAGGCGCCACTTCAAGAATGTTTTGTTCACTTGCAAGTCCGAGTGGGAAAAGTTAGCGGCAGTGTAAAAAAGAGTGAACGGGCCAAAAACATCGCCGTTAAGTATGGCCACCGGATTGTTTTTCATCGCTACGAAAATCCGCACGCCGTTAACAATTTTCTAAAAAATAAGCACCAAGTTGAACGCGGTTTTTCAAAGAGGGAAATAAAGGAAGTCATCCCCTAATGTAATCTCCAACCGTCATCAACTCGCTGCTTGTGAGAATCAGACCAAAGTTTGCGTTTTTGCTTGCGCAGATTCCAAACGCATCGTCCCAAGTGGTTTTTATGTAGCCGTCACCCGACGCGTTTGGTGGGACGAAGAAACAGTTGCCCCCATTGACCACACCACCGTACTCTGTTGAACAGAGTTGTTGGAACAAGATTGGATCAACGCAGTGCTGGCCTGTGAGAGAAGTTTACTCGATCATGAAGATTTTAAAGCTTACATTTACGTTAACTTGTCTATCGCGAAGCACTCAGGAATTAAAACATCCGTGAAAATGATTTATGCAAAAAATCATTAAGCGAAAACGCCATAACTTGAATAGCAACAAGTCATTGAGCCTTTCTTTTCAGATTTCAAACTCTTTTCCCTTCATTTCTCCAGAAAAGACTTTTTCCGGGCCTGGATCAATATTCTGTTAGCGCGAGGTCCATTAAGAGCACTATGTACAGTAATTGCTGAGTGAGATTTTCAGAAAGGCTGAGGCGCCAAAAACTTGCAAGAAGGCATTAATCTTAGCGATTTTTTTAAAATTAGCTTCCAGCTTAGCGAGACAGTAGTAATTGGCGCATGATAAGGTACTGTAACATTCGCTCGAATAGTTAAAAATGTTTCGAAATCGCAACACAGTCTGCAAGCGTAAGTTACTATACCAGCTATTAAGACTTTTACTTTGCTGACCTGTGAAGCAATCCTCCGAGACCAATTAGCCAGTTGGGCTTGAACTATATATTTAAAAAACCTCTTAGATAATGAAGTTTCTTACTTTTAACGAGTGTTATCAGGCAGCAGAAAAATAAATAGCGTATCATGGTATGCAGCCCTGCAACAGAATTAAACGTAGACCAGAAAAGGGCAGAACCCTCAAAGTCATGTTATATTGCTGCATTGGATTAAGTGGTTGCTTATTTCATTGAGAGAAGTAAATGTTGTGGTCACCCATACCTCGGACAGACAAGAAAATTCCGAATACACTTTGATACCGCTTTAAGAGTCGAGGAGTGAGATGACCTTATAACGGCAAAGAAATGGAGCTTAAGTCGATTCTCGAGGAGGAAATCGCCAAAGCCACATAGTGAGAACAAGAGAAATATTGACGAGGAACCTCTGGCTCGATATTGAAAGATGAGAGTGGGCGAAAGAAGGTGAACTCTACCTCATTATTAATACAGGTGTCTGCTCCCATTGTCGTACACTTCTTTTGAGTCATGGTATCTTGCTAGGAGACAGCAGAAATTTTTGTGCCCACTCGCTCACTCTCGCTTACAGACAAATATGTACAGGTGTACAAAGAGTCACAAATTTTTGCACAAGCTTGCAGCATCCATCTAAGCTCATTGTGCTGTGCATATAGAGACCTCAGAATTGCTTTCTCAATTTTAACACAACCTCTTCGCTTCACGTTACTTTGTCTGTGCTGGTGACTTTACACCTCAATAATTTGCGCTTCCCAAGTTTCGGACAGGGAGAAAACTACAAGTGCCAGCAAGAACTTTATTTCATCACATAAAAAAAAGAGCCTCGCAGATTAAGTGCGGATTAGCGCCAACAGTGGTCAAGTCTATTCGCCGCAAGTGCGATACTTTCTGCATGCGGTCACAGAGCAGAGGGATATGTGCTGTGCTAGCACAGATGAAATTATCTTTTTCTTTATTTCATCCTGCTTTCAGCAAGTATGACATTTCGGTTTCCAATATATTTTCTTAAATGATCGATAGAGAGCTCCAGGAGAAAGCTTCGAACGTTTTACTGTCACTTTTGGTGCACTTGATCGACAAGAGAGAAGTGTTAGGACATTGAAAAAAGGCTTTTGTCGCACAAGATTGTTCAGGGCACATTGTGGGCTTCCAAAATGAGACCACGACGAACCTAGCAACGAATATGGATTCAGTCCTTGGTCAGAAGAGAAGAAAGAAGTAACAAGGGCATCTTAAAAAAGAGCCTGTCGTCCATGATGGTCGTTAGGCACATCCAGAGCTTTCAAAATGAGACTAGACGAGCGAATATGCCTGAATGGACTGGAAAATGAATTTAGCCCTAGTCTTTGTGGTCTGTTGACGCAGTACCCGTAGAATCGATGTCGGTATATTGAAAAAAAATAAAATTCAGATTCAACACCTACGCATTATAGGGTACCCGAAATTCTTGGTCGAAAAGGGGAGGACAATGAAAACCTTCCCAATTTTTTAAATGTGCACTGCGTCTAATTTTGCCAGCAGCTCGCAGAGATGGAAGGCTTTAGCAGTGTTCACAACAAGGAAGCCTTTTAGGATCGCCACTTCCTCTATTCAACTCAGCCGATGTCTCTGTACAAGAATAAGTGAACAAACCCTCCGTGCGCAACCAAGAACAGTGCATGCTGTTCCAGAAGGCCGATATTGGCGGATGCGGGACTCCACTTACCCGTACTACTACGCAGGCAATCCAGTGGCTATGGCTACCATACGATCAGATAAGGATATTGCGATCAATATTTTCAAAACAAAAAATGACTGGTAAGTTAAGACAATATCATACTCACCTCGAAAATAATGCGCAGCAATTATCTCTTACAATGAGATTATCTTGCACGAATTTCATGGTTTTTCAAATCGCGTCTATGGACTCAACCTATAAAGGCACATGAGAATGAGAAATACTTTAAAAAAAGGACAGAAAGGGCGATCAAGGCAGTTGATTTTTTTTGGTTCGTTCTCTGTGTTAGCCTATTATTCACCTTTCACCTGTTTTGTTTTCACTTTAGTTGTTGTATTTGTCATGGTATGATCAGCGAAGTCGTGGGCTTGTAACCCGCCCATCTTCTTGACGAGGTTTTCTTGCATCTCTGGGTTATATTTCCCTTGCATTTGGTCCACGACGGTTGTGTCCTTTCTTTCATTCCTACTTCGACGTGTGCTTTGGAAAAGACAAATAATTGTACCTGTTTCGTACCTGACACCACATCGGGGACTACTTGTATCTCCTGCTGCAACTCTGCTCATGTCGTGATACTATTCTACTGTGTTCATGAGAGCCAGTGTTTCTGGCTCGGCTCGGTTCAACCGCTTGTAAAAGCGTCCATTGATTACCCAAATAAGAGGGTAATCGTTATTAGCGTTCGTTTCGGTAGGGACAGCGCAGGGGTAATTCGAGCATAGTACTTGTGGACCCATAACCAGGTGTGGACCCCAGATCGGCTCAGGTACTTTTGGGTCGGGTCGCGTCTGGTCAGCTAAATTTCGGGTCGGGTCGGGTCACTTTTTCGAAAAATCGGGTCAAAAATACAGCACTTTTGCAAGTTACTACCTTTCGCAGTTACAGAAACCTTCATATGTCTGTTCAACTGCAGCTTTTGCCAAACTTTCTTTATGCATGCATGTACATCATGCATGTTCACGCATGCATATGCATTCATGAGCCTTGCATTACAACGTTTCAATTCTGCGTAACTTCCAAGAATGTCAGAGAAATTGTAAGCTGTGACAATGACTAATTTTTCTAAGTAATTTCTGCGTAAGGTCTATATGTAAGATCTCTCATTGAAATTTTCAGCAACTCCAATTAATGAGTGAGCCTATCCATACTCTGAGAAGGACTTGATAATTTTTAAAGGGTCGTAGGAGTATCTACAATCACATTTGATTCTTGAATATGAAAAAGTAACTTCTTGGGTATACCTGGCTGGAAAAGCATGGTATTTAAGTCTGAGCCCAGGCACAAAAAATTTGCAATAATAATAATCTCCTCGACCACTAGGCTCGTGGCCTGGTTGGTTAGGGCGTCTGCCTCTCACGCCAGGTGCGCAGTTGTGGGCTAGTGTTGTCGACTCGCTGGCCGGTAAATAAATTCTTGTATAATATGTCTTTTTACCCTCGAGTGCGCTGTCAAGTGCTCAGTGATGTGGTAAAACACGAATAGGAATCACCATTCATGTTACCATTGCAAAACAGTGCGCTGCGTGAAAGAGTCACAGGTGCCCTTACGTTCCCCCGTCAGTAGCAAAATTCGACTGGAGCTAGTTTACAGCACAGCACACTAGGATTGGTTAAATCTTGCTGGGACTAGCGGACAGACCCTACTCGCTTCAAGACTTACTACTGTCAGGTATTTTTCAATCATTTGAGCACTATTGTGGGAAATATGAAGGAATGCTGTTTGATATGGGTTTACCAAGGATTACTCCGGAATAACCAAAGATAAAAATTCGGGTGCGTATAAGGATGTCTCCATTGAAATATTTTCACGTAGTCACCTTTACAGCAATATCACCGCATGTTCAGAGGGTTTGTGCGAGGTTTTGATCTCAAGGAACTTCAGCTGCTTATGTATATAACAAGTCCGGGTCACTCCGCCCAGATCCGGTCTCTAACCAGGTGGGGTATCACAGGGCGACGAATTCTCATGAGAGGCTCCCCTCCGCTGCGTACATCTCGTCTGATTAGTTACAGTCTCAAACAGACGGAATATCCGATTGAAGCAAAACTAGGAAGCATCAGTTGGTAGGAGCTTTATATAGAAAACACACGCGGTGGCCAGGGAGGCACAAGGCGCAGGCTGAATCATCCCACCCACAGGGAAACATCAATTAAATGTTGCTCGTATTTAATTGAGGATTCTCGCTCACCCAAAGTGACGTCATTATCTACAAAATATTTTTAATATTTTAGGCTTTCAACTACCTTTTCTCACGAATTCAGTCACGATCTTCAAACTTCATGTTTTTCGAATGAATTCGGTTCTGAAGCCACAAACGACTTTTACACAGTTTTCACTGAAGCGTATTATCGCGACGGCATATGTCCACGACAAGGCATAAACTACTCCCAATCACTGGTTAAGGCTAAGACGCTTCTTGCTGCTGGACAAACCTATTTTGATATAAATAATGAACAGTAAATAGTATTTTGGTTGGAAATACTCACAACATATAGACTTTGAGTGCATCGAGAGCTGAATAGATGATTCCGCGAGCGATTCGTGGACCAAGCCGACACGCTGTGCTGCGGAAACAAGCAATACAAATTTGATGCTACCTACGAAACCTTGAGCAACCTTATTCAAGTCGATTTACGAAAACAATTCGATGATTTCAAAAATTCCCCTCACCGATGGCGTCCGACAGCGCGTGGCAGGAAAAGGCTACAAGGCGCCAGAAGTAAACCTGTTTGACGTACAGTAGATATCCCGTATGGCACCCCTTGGCGTGGTATCCTAACAAAATACAACCTGGCTGGGCTCTCCCTATTTACAGTACCCTTAACCTTTTTTGAGCATAGGTTTTTGTGAAATATATGCATCTTGTTTCGCATGCTGGTAGTTTTTAGTGGGATAGGACGTCCCCGGGTTGTGAAAATGCTTTTTTTGCGCAAGACTTGGAAAAGGCATTGATGACTGTGTATTTTATGAAACTGATTAGAATCTTGATCTATTTGTCTATATGTAGTTTCGGCTGACATAAAAGGTTTGAGGAATTATGACTCCGACTTCTAAAAAAGGGTTTAGTTGCTTCTGTACTTGTTCACACAAATAATCAACCACAAGCTGGCTAAAAAGTCCTTCCCTTGGTCTCTATGGCAACAGGCGGGCAGCAGAAGAGAGACGCAGCGCGTTGTTGGCTCGAGGTGGACCTTTGTTTTCTGCCAGGAGGATTCTGGTGCTAGACAGGCGATTTTCTTTCAGCTGCCTTTTGCAAATAAGAGTATGCAACAGCCTGATATTGTATACTACAGTATGCACCGAGCAAAGCTTTCACCCCCCCCCCCATCGCATCGCATAGAGTATACAGTACATATGCAGAGGGGGTCATTAGAGGTGTTGCTGACGTCAGCTGTTTTGAAAATCCACACTGAAAACTCTCCTATGTCTGCATGTTTTACAATACCTACCCTACTCTCTAAGTACCACGTGCTCCATTGCATTCCTGGTACCAATGGTATTAAATCTTCTGTTGTAGTGCATACAATATCAAGTGAAGCTTGGACTTTTAGGATGATAGGCTCGCTTTTGAACATTGCAAACTATAGAATTGGATCTCAGACGTTTCACACATATCCTTGAGGGTGGACAAACGATGCGGGTAACATGAATCGCGATGGCTCGTCCTCAAAGATCTTGAACTGAAATTATCTGAGAGTAAGGGGTGTATGTTGCCGCTTTCACCTATTTCAACAAGTTTGTGTAGTTACAGGCTATTAAGGTAGTCGTCAACGACGACTACGTGCAATATCGCTTCAGTTAAAGGCCGTCGAAAATTCAGCAGAGCAGGAACAGTGATATGCTCATGATATTCATAGTGCAGTATACGCATATCGAGCTGACTAAGACTTATATCAGGCTTACTTTGGGTCTGTGCACAGTTCCTTGGACAAGCCGAGGTGCAGACTTTAAGGGAATGAAAATAAGACCAGAGAAACAGAAGTTGAAATTGAAAATTTTGATTTTGCATTTAAGCTTCTGTCTGTTTATGCATCATTTATGGGGTGACGATGGAGACCGATTGTGTGACTGTGTACTGTATGCATTTTTGCGAGCCCTGTTAGTTCCCGACATGTGTACACCAAGCAATCTTTCTGCTCTCATCCTTTTTATAATTCTTTCGATTCTAGTAGATAATTTTTTGAATACTGTGGACTCGACTGTGTATGATTATGAAGTGCATTATAGCCTTTAAAAAACTCTCCGTCGTCGTTCATGATAGACACAACTGCTAAGCCCTTACAATCGAAATTTTTTGTAGGTGAGATCAGCTTGTGCTGACGCAGTTGCGACTGACTTGGATTGGTGAATTTTCGATGAGTTCACTGAAGGAGGTCTAAAAAGCTTTAATTTGGTACTGACGTTGACACTGACGAAAATAAATGTTGGTCGGTCAGTTGTTTCAAAATTTTCAGTTGTTTTATCACATAAATACTGCCTAGCAATACGGCAAACAAAAACCCCATGTGAGTGGACTTAGTGATCACACAACGCTCAATAATACTAAATCTTTCTCTATCATACGTGTCAGGGAAAGATTCCCTCGACAGGCTGGCGCCAGTGAAGGCTGGCAGGCACACTTACGACGGAATCGTTGTCTGCTAATCGTAGGAAGTAATGGGGTTCGCAAAAATGCGCATTGTATGGACATGTGATTTGCGGATATCAGGATTTAGTAGAGCGTACAGTAGAGCGATGGAAGTCGGTCGCACAAGAAAACGGCCGCTTGGTCGACCAAAGAATCGTGCGTGGACACTCTCAGAGAAGACGTGGACGAAGTTAATGTGAATCCACCAGAAGCAACAACCTCAAAAAAGGAGACAAGAACTGAGAAGCATAAACCCTGCCCCATGGTCGGACTAAACCATATGCAAATACATAATTCGTGATGATAGCGGTACATGAGCTCAAGTTTTTGAGGGCAACTTGCTTGGATAGACACAAGTGAAACACATAGCGCATTTACAGGGTAGGGTTCGACTCCCGCCTTGGTACAAAAATGATTGTTAAATAAGTGTTCCTTTACCCTCGAGTGCGCTGTATAGTGCTCGGATAAAGTATGACATGGCACAACATGACCCAGAAAGCAAACAAGTCTGCTAAAAATTATCAACCCTTCTTCAACTTTGAATGAGAAAGATAAAGATAAAAATCGGCATATCATGTAAGCTGTGCTTTACAAGTAAGAATCCGGAAAGTTGACGAAAACGGAGAAAGTATTTGAACACTCGCGGCTGAAATTTTGACCGCTGACCGCACAGAAGGAGGCCAGTAAATGTTTCTATGCCTTCTGCGGTCATTTCAACACGCACGTATTGCAAAAAGCCACAGGACAGGAAAAATAGGATTTTATGTGTTTGAGCCAATGACTTTTCACTGTCTTTGTCTTACCTGACCCTGACTGTTTTCACTGTCTGACCTGACCCTGACCTTGACCGGGTCTTCAAAAACCTTTATGACCTGACCATCGACCAACGAGGAGTTGTTAATTTTCTTGCTCTAACTTTGACATTGATCGGACAAAAAAATTTTGCCCCTTATCGGCACCAGAAACAAATTTGAAAATCAAAATACACCTCATTCGTTATAACATCACTTCCTGCTCAAAAATTATATGAGCTATGTGTACGTGCCCCACTGGGTTCATTTTATAAGCTTTACCATGATTTTGATGATTTGGATGCCCCGTCGTTTTATGCACAAAATCTGACCGTCATGTTAGTAGGCGTTTCTGTGAGCCGCATCATTGGTTCTCTCCAGTCATAATTTTGAGTCAACATACCGAGTTTTGTGTTTTCTGCGACTTTTTTGATAGTCTGATAGTCTGATAGTAAGATCATGCTTCGAGTAACTTGATATCGCGCGGGAGCTTTTGTTAATTTTATTTGCCCCCCCCCCCCCCCTTGTGAAGTGCATGTATTTGCTTGAATAAGTAGCGAAATGACGATGACGGGATTCTGTTATCCCTTTTTGGCCTCAATAAGGATGACAGAATTTTAGTTCAGTTAAAAAAGAACCGTTTTTGCGGGTAGAGGGAGCTAAGGCAAAAAGCCACGCTCTCTAGATGCCAAAAGATTGCCCTGAAAATCGCTCTAGAAAATTAAGCTCAAAATTGCCTAGATCAAGGTACTGCCCTGCGCCTGGCAGCGCTGCTGGGAAATATACATAGACACTAGAGAGTGTCAGGACAAGGTTGGAGTTGTCCTGAATTCCAGACAACTTGGTGTCCCCTCCCAAGGACACCAAGCTGACTGTGAAATGACTCACGAGTGTCCTAGGATTTAGGATATGCCTTGGGATTTGGAACTGTGAAACTGCCCCCAGATCCCTGCACAGGAAAGCAAGAACTTGAAAATTTCTTCACCAACATTTTACTGAATTTATGTTCTTTAGCTGTCAGAATCCTCTGACCGGGTGCAAGAAATTCTGACCTGACTCTGAACTTGACCCGGGTCGGTCAATCAGGGTTTC
>JASANH010001584.1:0-17249 GCA_030248295.1 Mesodorylaimus sp. YZB2_4 | reverse complement strand
CAGCCTTCATTTCTTTCAGTTGCGGCGGGATCAGCTTGCAATCGCGAAATAAATTTGGCGCATCCTGCGTGATCCCAGTCACATGGACGGTGTTTAAGCGTTTCAGCGCTAATCTGCTATCCACCCCATTCAAATCCTAATCTGTGTTTAATTGGACATGGACTTCTGGTTTGTTCATGTCTACATCCATGCTTGTGTCCATGTCAATATTAATGCTGGCATCTGGTTCTGTAAGCACCTCGGTTTCCTCATCAGTGTCGCCATGTTTGCTTCCGCGAACAAAAACTCATAAAATTGTTGGTACGATAAATAGAGTTTACATGATTTTTGTTTTTACCACGACTTATCCAATGCAGTATACCGTAGCTAAAGTTAAGAAAGGACAGTTCAGCCTGCTTTGTGGATGTGCAGTGAGACGGACAATAAATTCACTAAGCAAAATCTGAAACATTAGCTTTTCTGCATTTATCAAAGTGCAGATGGTCTTCTCGATGTCATGCGGCTATCTAGAAGGCCTCACTCACAAAAAGTATCGCAAATCTGGCGCTAGAAATTCGAAAAACCGCCGCCCCTAGCATACAAGAAACCTGTTTTCAGGCGCCCATGCTCGTTACTAGTTTTGTGTTTTGCGCGGCCATGGACCGCCCCGCCAGACTGGCGCCGTGCATCGTAGTGCTTCTAGACTGATCGTGAGTAATCCCACTATAGGTGGGGAATGTCATTATTCAGATTTTAAATAACGAGTAAGGCTATACTGTACTTTACATCCTCAAAATTGCAACCACACACAGAAACACCATCACCACCACAACTATTTACGACCATCGTTTTGCGCGTTCTACAACTTATAGGCAATGGGACAGTTGAATCAATCGAGTGTACCTGCTTTGCTTGCAAACAAGCGCCTCCTACTGCCGCTCACGTGATATTCCGTTCACTTTCAGGTCGCCTAATTCCAACGAGCTTTCGAGAATACTGCTACAGATCGTACCTTAGGAATAGAGACTACGTCCATAGGCGGGTTGAGGGGCCGTATGTTTTTCGTGGGGGCCCTGTGGAAAACATGGAGCAGGGAAGCTGCACCGAGTCGGGTGCAGAATTGGGCTCTAACACGCGTGAATATATGCCGACGTGTTTTAGACGAGGTGACTGGTTCATTCTAGTAGCCGTGCAGACGTTATGAAGATCGATGCTATCTGTTTGCGCTAAGATCTGTGTAATCAGTAATCAGTTGGTTAATTAGATATTTTGCAATATTGGAATATTCGGGTGATTTCTTACAAAAAGTTTTTGGAGAAATGGGTCCGTGGTAATTTTAGAAATTCTGCAGAATGCAGGAAATGTTTATTTGTGCTTTTACTTATGGCTCAGTATATGCTGAAATTTTGAATTTTTTGTCCTAAGCCGAGATGGTAGAAGGACAATTTCAAGCGGAAATGAAATTGACGTTATTGGTGTTGCGGGTGTAGGCTTTTTTGAGGTTTAAAAATTGGGAAAAGTTTCAGTGGGAACCTGCCAATATAGCAAGACCCCCACTAAAAAAAGGTCCATGAAAAGGACCAAGGCCTGGCTGAGGAATAAAGAGCATAAAGCTGCCACCAAAAAACCATGCAAAAAATTTTCCCTCTCCACTAGCTTCTCTATTCCTAAGCCGTGACAAATGGTAGCCTTGTCCTTGTCTGCCAGAATGCGGGAGCTTCGTTGGATGTGGTCACTACAGTTAGGTTCTATAACGTGAAATAGCCATAGAGCAGAGAGATTGATGTTTGACGCAATGGCTGTGCAACGCAGTCGCTGGCGCACTTGGCATTGGATTCATTGACCTACAGTTTGCAATCCTAACAACATGCTTAGAGTTGACATAACGGACTGTCCATTTATCGAATGCACAGTTAACAACCAAGCAAAATAATTTGTGCCTCTATTGGAACAAGAGCATAACGCCGCGATGTCATGACTGGGACCATGCAAGCAATGCAGCAAATGCTTCTATGCATTATGAGTCGGCACGCAATATATTGCCCACGGTATACGTATCTTAGGCGAACGAATGTCGGGGCTTTGGAATAGAGAAGCTCGTGGAGAGGGGAAATTTTTCGCATGGTTTTTTGGTGGCAGCTTTGTGTTCTCTATTCCTAAGCCCTAGGCCTGGGTCCTTTTTATGGACCTTGTTTAGCGGGTTGAAGGAGAAGGACTCAAGCTACCAAAAGCTGCCTGCCTTTCGCTTGTCTGCTGGTAGCTCGTTGAGGAACGGCGAGCTAGGAAGGTGAATCACTGGTTCGCTCAGGCTATGCTCACTAGGCGCCGCTGCGTTCGTAGCCCTCAAAGCTGGACCGACCAGTGGTGGCGACACTCGCGCGTGAGGATTGAAAAAGGCATGCAGGACAGTGTCTACAACAAGTCTTGCTTGGAATTTCTTTAATAATTCATGTGTTTGTTCTATTCCTGTTTTGTCAATTTTGTGTTTTTCTCTTTGAAGTATAAGAGTAATGCTGGCGAGTGAGATACAATACAGGGCGAAACACTGTGATTGCTGCGCTCTCCCGATTATGTAACCGTGCATGAATGGTACGCTGTAAATCCGCAATAGCGGAGAGTCTGAACCGAGGCCAGCAGGCTGACATGAGTTCATTTCCCACTGGTGGCAGACGAATGAGCCACACATAGTTCTTCTGGCTTACGATTAGGTCGCATTGAAACAGCATCTGTTGCATGCTTACAGTATAATATACAGTACACTTGATGTCGCAGGCGGTAATGCACGGTATGTACAGTATGATTCAAATTGCACCGGCTAGTCTGTCTAATGCAATAGCCACTGGTTTTATCAGCTGCTTCAACAGGATGACAGCCACAACAGGAAATCTGTTGAAATCACAGTGCTCACAGTCAGTACAGAGCACAATACATAGCATACTGTATGCGCGTGCAAGGAGTGGAAGGATTGGAACCTGAGAAATCCAGTTTTCCTTCCGAGGACTGGCTGGCATCACCTTCTAATAGATAATTTTTGGGCTCCCCCGTAACCCAGAAGCCACGCGCGGCGGCGCGAGAAGGAGGGGGCTGCAACAGAGATACCTTTGTTCTTGATAAGACTCGTTTGATACCAATCTAATAGACACTAAGCCCCTTCCCCTTTAAGTCAAAAAAAAGAGAATAGGGGGATTACTCTGGGTCTAGCCAATCAACGCATGAACACAAAAAAGTCGAACAGCAGTCATATAGACATGAGACAAGATGAAACATTGACAGTAGCATTTACCTACTCCAGAAAAAGAAAGCATACTCGAGTCAAGATCGTCACCAATCATAACCAAAAATCGTAAAGAAGGAGCGGAAGGTGGTAGTGAGCAAAAAAAGAACCAAGGCTTGTAAAGAAGGAGCAGAAAAAAAGTAAGAAAAACCGTTCTATAAGCCCGATCCTAAGTCAGGTTTTATCACTTACGATTGCTTTGATTCACTCCATACTGACCAGCACCACCCGGAGCTTCCGTCCGACGCTTCCGACGCTCTTCTCTTTGTTCTTTGGTCAGATGGTTGCTCCAGGAGACTTTCTTTTTGCCTTCTTTGACCCGCTTTTCGTTGAACTCACCGATGTTCTTCGCCACATGATCCCAATAGATCTTTCTTATCTTCGCAGCTGGCGAAGTCGATGCGGACTATAGTCGACCTATACCTCGGACTGTGAACATTGAGATTGAGCGAAACATAATCGAAGCAGCATCAGATTCTCTAATTAAGACAGCCTGCTATAGAAAAACGCGGACGATCTTTGCCTTGTCCACCGCCACCGCTTCCATGCCTAACTCGCTGGCCTTGACCTTGCGTTGAATGATACCAAGGTGTTTCGAAAATTGCCGATCAAATAGGGTCTCTAGCATGGACAGGGTCAAGGGTGTAACCGCGCTTCGGTTTTCTAATTCCATTGATGTCATTGCCGCTGAAAGCGTCTCTTGGCCTTGATATAAAACAGTTTTCCGAACTTACAACTGCGATAAATGCAAAACAGGAGGCGCATAGAAGAAATAGAAAAATGTGGAACACAGCAGAGTTAAACCAATCACCTCTAATTCGTCGATGAGACTCTGCTGATCAGACCACGTGGGACTGGTCGCAAGATAAGTCAAATGGTCATTGAACCGTTTTTGAGATCGATTTCAAGAAGCTATAAGTGCCTGATCCTGGCTGTACGTCTAAAACAGCCCCGCCCCAACTCGCAAGGCTACGTACATATATTAGCATCGTTTGCTAGGCGCTGCTCGCTTACGGCTGGCTGGACCAATGACAGAGGAGACGGCCGCGGCGGAGGCGGAGACTGTACTTGTTCGACGAAATCGTCAGTCGTCATTGATGCTGGTTCGGTATTAAGCAGAAAATACGTGATTGCATGCTCGGAAGAGGTATGCTTGCCCTCCATCAATGCTCGAGATATCGCAAATTTAGGTTAACAGTTTGACATAAATAAAGTACGATAATAACTTCCAACCAGGCTGTAATTTTAGGCATCAAAGTACAGCTCACTGTAGGTAATAGGGGCATATCAAGATCGATATATGATACATACAGTACATACCCATCGTGCAACGCTATCCGGTTTTCCATGTTGCAAACAGACGCCTTATCTGGCTAATCTCACATCATTGGCCTCGCCTTTGGCCCAAAAACTGGTCGCGGCAGCCGCTGCAAGGCTGTGCGACAATGGCAATGCCTCTGATAATGATAAACCTCTCTCAGATGCCCTTCTAATTTCCAGTGAGCTCCCTGCCCTTAAAGAGCATGACGACGAAGGATAGGACAGCACGCTTCATCCGCAAAAACGAGCAAAGGCGAAAGGCGGAGCCAATGAAGTCTGGTCTGTTCAGTTCTTGGTCAGGTTACTCCAGGTAAGGTCCATTGCAATATGATTGGAAGCCCGTTGAAGTTTGCAGCATGAGAGGAGAATAAGTGAGCTGGCTTGTCCATTGCAATATGATCAGATGCCCATTGAGCTGTGCACCATAGGTAAGAAATAAGTGGCCTTTCATGTCTATAGCAATATGCTTTGAAGCACGTAAAAGAAACATTTAGTAGAAACCGCATAAAGATTCATAAAAGATCACTGCTTCAGTCAAGTTAACACCATGTAATATATCAGAACTGCTAGTTACTGTCATGCAATCGGTGAATGGAGTAATGCTCAAGCTAGTGTTCGACCGGGGCCCCGACCCCGATCCCCGTCCCCGCGGAAATGGCCAGCCCCGTTCCCGTCCTCGTCCCCGAAAAAAATGTGTCGGGGTTTCCCCCCCCCCCCCCCCGAAAACTTTCTCACCTTCGACAATCGAAAAGACCCATTTTTTGCAGCGTCAGCATCTTGCGCGATGTTGAGAGATTTTTAAAAAAATGATATGCTGTCTGCGTGATGTGACGATTCGTGCAATGCAGGTACCATCTTTTTTCTTTGGGAATGTACATGCGACACTTTGCAGCACATGGAAGGCGTGTATATTCTCAAAGACAGCTTATAGTTGAGGCAAGCTAGCTAGCTGTCTGTAGATGCGTCGTCCTAGTTTGACAAAGTTGACAAGAAATTTTAAGGAAGTAAAATTTATAATGAAAACCTTGACGCCACTGATGAATCCAACGCGCAAAAAGAGATCGACATGCAATAGCTTCGCCAACTTCCTCACTGATAGTCTTCTTGTCTCCGCTAATCCGCAATAGATTTATGGTATATGTGAGGCTTTTTGTAAAAAATGCAGGGTGAACTTGATGAAGTTTTAAGACAATGTCAAGAAATGAACGTGTAAGCAGACTTTGAGACTCAGAAAGTTTTTTCTGATCCTCGTCGTCGCGGGAGATTATCTCCAGCCCCGAAAGACCCTGATGGCCAGTGCTTTTCCCGTCCCTCCCCCCCCCCCCCCCCAGTCGAACGCTAGCTTTAGCCCTGTACAGTAGGCAAATCGGGATCGCGCTATGACCATTTCCTGTGAATTGTGGGAAACACAAGTATGCTCATTAGACAGATATGCTCATTATCGACCCATATATTCGAACGATAGTGTTGTTCTGGGCTGATTGTGAGTTGAATTTACCCCTACCGCTTATGTCTCAATTAGTATTTAAGGAAATACGGCAGACGATGATAACAACTGTTGATGGGAGGGCGAGATTAAAGCGCTATACTCAGGTACGAGCGGGACCCCATTGACCTCTCCTGCCGATTTTCAAATGAACCCCTAATCTTTGTTATTTCGGTTGTCGTCGATCACCTTATGCTGGCAGTATTCTTCAAGGGATTCCATCCCTCGAATCTAACGCGACAAAACTACAATGACTAAAAAACAGAGAAAATTAATTCAGCTAAAAGAACAGATTCTAGTGCAAAAAGATTCACTAATATTGCAAGAAAGTATCGAATTTTAGTCGTAAAAATTAAATATAAAAAATACAAAACCGCGCGATTTTTCAAACATCATCTTGAGGGAAACGAACATCAATTTGCCGACGGATTTCGTCATTTATTTCTGCCAGAATAAGCGATTCTGTCAGTGTCATTACTGGACTTCCGCAAAGGCCTGAAACAGAAGCAAAGAATGTAAGGAATAGAACACGATCTCAACAACTCTGATGCACATACCCTTAAGCAAGCACTGCCGAACATGTTCGGCCTCGTATTTCAAGCCAATGCTATGCGGGAAAAAGAATTTTCGATCAGACACTGGTAATGGGAAACGATGTGTTCCAGTCGGTGTGACAATCGTTTCTGGTGACCAACAATAATCAGGGATCTAACAGTAACAGAAAGGGATCACAATGCAGAACAGGGTTATGCATATATTCATGTTTAAAAAAGGTCCTGATTCCAAGGAGATGCAAATTTCGTCATTTTTCAAATGACTTTGAATTTTTAGTGGAAGGATATGCAGTCTACTTCAAATTTAAAAAACCTCCCGTTCTAACAGAAACTTTGATGAAGTTATAACCTGGCAATAACTCACCCATTTCGCGGGATCAATTGCACTCTAAGTTGGGGGGGGGGGGGGAAATGAGCCAAAGACCTTTACAATTTTTCCATTAGACCTAAGGGCTTTTCGTCCCCCCCCCCGTCCCAAAATTGGTCGATTTTTGGCCCTTTTCCCTTGGGGGCTTGTTAGTTGACTACATCTCGCCATCGACTGCAATCAATTTGATGCGTAACGGTGGTTACCATACCTAACCCGTCCCCCCTATGAAGGGACCCGGATTCGATGACTCCTGCCCCATAAGGCCTACCCTCGTTTATCGACCCTGGAGGGACGAAGGGTTTGTCACCTACCGCCAGGCGTGCAATGCGCGGAGAGAACTCAGCCAAGTCCACAGATGGCCAAAGTTGAATTCAGGCCGATCAGTTTCCGGCTCATCCAAGCAAACTGTGACAGACCCGTTCAACGCTACACCACCCAGGCGGCAGACCCAAGGGGGTTTCCTCTTTGCCCATACATGGTTACGAGGAAACATTAGGTCGAAATAGGCCTCGCACACTCACTTTGATCACACCTTTCGTTCCAGCGATAGTAGCGTCTTGCAACAACTCCAAGGCAATTGTATAAACGAATGATGCCAGCCGGTCATTTGAGTAATGCAGAGTTACTGTCACCGTTTTGTCCACGCCTACAATTAGCGACACTGGTTATCGAACAGAAATACATAAGTAGACAAGTACTTGACATGAACTGGCTATGACATTAGTTTATCAGCTCATCTTAAACCGAGTCATGCTGCTGGCCTCCATACCCAATATGCGAGTGGATGTCTGGATTTGGATATCCAGCATCCGATTGATTTTCAGGCTATCTGACAGTACGCGAGCAAACATTTGAGCAGAAGCATATCTATCGATTGAGGACACGATTACACGCCAGAAGAATATAACTCCACTGCACATCATGTGAACTGTGATATGTAGGCGTGACAAACCATCTGATGAAACTGCTGTTTCTACCTACTGTACTCAAAGTATGGTTTCCCGCTATCATCAATGAAGACTGGGTTACGAACTCATTCTATTCACGAATAAACCCTTCTATGAGTAGTTCTCTGGTTTATTTGCAGGAAAATCTTAATGCATTTAGGTATAACTTAGTAGATTGGTGGAAAAAAATACACGAGCTTCTTGAAAGATTGGGCAAATCTGGTCTTTGTCGGATGTGGCTAATCTGGTCGCATCCAGCCATGCCAAGCACAACCTCACATCTCACCTTGTTCATTCAATGTCCCATCGGCGACGACTTTCACGGGTCTCTCGATTTCAGAACCAGCGAAGAAAACATATTGAGCTATCATAGGCAAGTAGCATCCGAGACCTGTTGTAGCCCCTCCGCCATATTCCAACGACAAGACATTGCCACTCTGAAACAGTAAGTACCGCACTGAAACATAATTCTGCCGACAAATCCGTAACTTACCAAACGATAACCAAAGTTTGATTGAAAAATTTTTGGATCACCGATAACTCCGGCTTTGATTTCTTCCCGAATTTTAAGCATAGCAGGAAAAAATCGGGTCCAATATGCCTAAAAATCAACATATAAAAAATGACCCGTATAAAAGCCAAAAAATTTATTACTTCCATCAGAAATAGTCCTTTTTCTTCGGCCTTTTTAATCATTCGACTGGTTTCTTTAGCATTTACGCCCATCACCTTCTCGCACAGCACGTGCTTGCCAGCCTCCAAAGCACCCATCACTGCATCTTCATGCGCTGAGTTAATAGTGCCGACGTAAATGATGTCTAAAACGTAAGAAAATGACTTCGATCTTAGAACAGAGGCAACTTCCACGCCACACCAGATTGTGCAGTCGGCATATAAAGTTTAAAGTTCTATACCAATGTCCTTATCGTTGAACAAAGATTCATAATTTGCATAATGCTTTGAAAGACCGTAGCACTCTGCGAATTTCTTCGCGTTTTCTGCATTTCGAGCCGCCACTGCTTCTACCTGAAAAATGCATTGAAATATGCTGCATGCCCAACTGTCAACGGGTTCTAACTTACTTTATGATCTTCTGGAGGCAACGTTAGAACAGCATTGACAAAATCTTCACAAATTCGTCCCGCGCTGCATATTCCCCATCGCAAAGGCGCCATTGTTTACGGCCAATAGTTCGGAAAGAATGGAGACCTAAAAAGGAATAGAAAGTAGGTTGTAAATAACAATCTGCACGAGAGCAGCAGCCGCAGGTGGCGGTATTGAGGAATGCACTCGCACACTAACCAGAGACGAAAGACAAACAACGGGCATGTCTGATAACGAAGTCTACCTTGGTGCATTGGAAAGACATGCAGCATATGTCACAGTAGTGAAGACGGGGTTAGTTGATGAACTGTATGCTATGCTCCTGGTTAAAATCACAGAACGTCCAACCAGATCGAAATGGTTTTTGAAAAATGACACAGCGCGGCTATCCATGATGGCCCTGTTTGCGTCAAAAACGCCTGCAACCCTTAGTTGGTCGAACTCTTGGGTCCACAGACCCAACGCATGTTATAACACAGGGCGAAACGGTTTTATGTGCATATATCGACAACCAGCCATTATTTTGCAAAACCGTTAGGTAGTATCATAGGTTGATAGGTAGGACATGCTAGTATTAAATTATCGTATCGATCAAGCGGTTCTTAAACGGCAGCCGGTCCCCAAAAAAGTGCCCAAAAACAATAATAACTTCAATTGAAACATGAATCGTACGAAAGGAAGAACTATCTTCTAGCACAGGCATCGTACAGTTGCTACTTGATGCTGCAAACAGTGAGACCAACTAGGGGTTAAACTCTCACGGCGTGAAATGAATTCAGTTTGGCTTGCAGCCGGTTTTATTTCTACCCGCCCAGATTTTAGTATATGTTAAGCAGTGTTCGAAGAAGATCGGGGACCGTCTAAAACGTAAGAAGTTTTTCGCTAACTCCCAACCGAAACGCAGGTGCCGCCATATCGAATGCATGCATAGAAAAGCAAAAAAGCAAATAGAAACCGAAAAGAGCATTCTGCCTGTCATGTCGCAGTTGCAATACGATTTACTCATAGAAAGCGACGTGCTGTTTTTGCTAAACGAGCATATGCATAATGTGATGGCACCAACAGGTTCTCTTATCACAGGCCATGTTGCCTACACCAGGCCATCAGACTCTTCCACAAATAAACTTCCAGCAGAGATTCAGTACTACAGGGGATGAGAAAAGAGCTGTAGCCTACCTGTTTCTCGTGCAGTCCACTACGTCTCAGCCAAATGCCGTTACTCGGTCTTATTTCACGCACCAAAATCAACAGCACGAATCGGTTCGGTTCGCTAAAACAAAAAACATTTTACGATTGCACCATCTGCAAAAGGGCTCTCGCAACCGGAACTCTCTGCCCTTTGTTCATCCTCTTTGGTTGACCTTCTGCCCTTTCGGGGATTACATAAGGCCACCCCATTTCCCCTAATCTCGAAACCAGGCCCCCTTCAAATCAGGACGTTACCGACCCGTAAAATGACCGGTGGCCACCGTGGCCCATGTGGTCAGCATCTGCCGACCAGTTGGCCCACGTTCGTTGAAAGGAGACTCCCTTTCTGGTGCACGTGACATAAGCAGCCAGCTGCGCCTGCCGCCATCCAGCAGACAGCACCCCTCAAAATTCTGTCCAATCGGTGTGCCCCGAGTTCATTTTCAAATTCTGTGCGTCTTGTGCGGCGGCGTCGGTGGGACTTCAAATTTTTCAAACCCACAAAAGGCCAGCGGGCAGCTTGGTTGGTGCGTCCTTTTTTGGCCCGTCCAAAAATTTGAAATAATTTTATTGTGTTTTGCAATTTTTTATTTTTGATATTGTTTCTATTTTGCACTTTCAATATGCAAGACGAAAACAGCGCCTCGCATTCGCCAACGACCAATGTACAAGGACTTGATAACGAAGATTTCGTCGCTGGAGATGATCTTGGAAAATTTGTCGGCGATACGAGTTTTAGCGATATGACATCGGATGATAGCAGTGGATGGATGCATAAAATTGACGTAACTAACTTCCAACGATTGACATCGAATTCGTCGGCCGATGCGGCTGTGAATTTGCAAGAATTGATTCCAGCGAGTACTTTTTCGACGGCGGGTGCGAAGTCGGAGCCATTAGCGATAAAATCGGAAGTCGACGATGAACGGCAATCGAACTATCAGCTTGTTTATGGCCAATCGATAGTTCCGGGTGCGACCAAACAGCAAACAACAACTTCTAGTCGTCTCTATGATTCCCGTCATTTCACCGTCGGCTCCAAATTATCCCCTCCATCAAAGAAATCTCGCCAACAATTGGTTACTCGTTGTTACGACGATCATCTAAAGTCCTGCGACGCAGCTGATCAACAACAGATTTCCGTAGTCAGCAGTTCATCCGACGCATCACGCCATGCTCCAAATCGGCAATATCCGAAACCGGTGTATTCTTACAGTTGCATGATCGCATTGGCTTTGAAGAATAGTCAAACTGGCCGGTTGCAAGTGGCTGAGATTTATTGTTTTATGTGGTAAGCTATAGCTGGTGCTTTTATTAGTTTGACTTGGAAACTTTCGCATAGACCGCGATATTGTGCGTTTATCGACCTACTGTTATTCCAGTTTTACAGTGTCTTGTATTACTCCCCGCCTTGTATCACTCAAATTTGCATGAAGCTTATCCTTTTCAGTGAAAATTATCCCTACTTTCGTACGGCTCCAGCTGGTTGGAAAAATTCTGTGCGTCATAATCTGTCGTTGAACAAATGTTTTGAAAAAGTTGAATTGGATGCACCTGGAGGGCAGGGGCGAAAGGTATGCTCTCAGCAATCTCTAATAAAATAATTGTTTTAGCAGCTTCTTTGTTATTTTTAGTGCTGTTTGTGGACGCTAAATCCACTGAAAGCAGCTAAGATGGATCAAGAAATAAGAAAATATCGCGAGAAGGACCCGATTGGTGTCCGGGAGGCATATGCTAATCCAGGTAAAAGATTTCTTTGCAGAGGGTCATGCCTATCAATGTTTCATAATGACAGGCAATCTACTTGACATTACTTTACTCCAATTACCGCCTTTCCTTTTAGATGATATGGACCTTGTCGAGCAAGGTTTGAAGGGCATGCCGACCAAGGCGAGCGGTTACCATCCGCCTGGATTTAGTCGCACGGTTGCTCCAGATGTCGTTCAACAAATCGCTGTCGACGTTCATCATCCGCACGAATCGCAGACGTCGCCGTTTATGACCGTCGATACCACAACTGGTATGAGTGGCCCATCGGATACAGGCATTCAGCCGTCCTACTCATATGTCAGCGCGGGAAAATCGGAACTGGCGTTAAAACTCCTGCAACAAGCTGCTAGCTACGGTCACTCGCAGGTAGGTACGCTTTGACGGTATCGTATGGGTGACATCTGCATTGCATAGTATATCTCTCTTACGGGTTTTTTCAGTGGAATCGACATCTTTCGTTTCCGCAGCCAACGCCTGGAATACCAGTAACGACAGCCACTTCTTGGCCGCCTCACATTGAAAACAATCGAGGTCGGTTCACACCGTCCATGGTTGATCATTGCCCATTGGAGTCTTCTCCAATTCATCATCAGAGCATTCCGCCGATTTCATCACCACCACCGTTTTCGACGCCTATTCGTCGATCATCAGTGGCTGCTTGTTACAGTCCGTTTTCCCGTGCACAACCAGATACTCAACATCGTCCATCTTCGTTGCACCATTTTCAGTCTGATATTCCACCAACTTCAATGTGGTGTCAACCGAGCTCTCCAATCGACTCCCGTCCACTTCCGGTTTTCTCAACTCAGCATCAAACGCCCGAACGACCGCTTTCGTGTGGCTATATTTGGGGCGATGGAATGTTCGGTGGCAATAATTCACTTTTGGTCACTCCCACGAATGAAAGCCAGCACCAACGCGGCATCACATTTGGTACATCGTTGGAATCTGCATTCTGTGCTGCCTCGACTCATAACAACAGCTTGATTATGCAAAGTATGCAGCAGCAGCTTCAACCAGATAATCAGCGGCAACATCAAGAAGGTATTTATCCCTTAGTATTTCATCCCATTGGAGATACAGCGTCTGAGGGTGGCTTGCATTTGACATCCTTGTAGGAAGGAGATATCAATTCTAAACAGGGTTCCTGTGAGAGGTAGAACATGGAACGGGGTAGGAATATGCTTTAGATCATGGAGTTTGTGTAGTATACTAGTGTAATTGCGGAATGACACATCCAACTAAGTGAGTCAATTGTTGGGCAGCTTCCAAGTTTCCTTCAGGAGATTTTTAATTTTTGGGTGTTTTTGTTAGCTCAGCAACGTTTTTCATTGTTTTATGCCCGTGGCATTCATTCTTTGTATAATTTGGTGGGATTTTTGTAATTTTTGACTTGCTGTTTCTGTAATCAGCCGATGTTGCGTTCAGTGTTTTGGCGAATGTAGCGTGTTGATGGAATGTTCCTTTTTCCGTGGTTCATTCTGTTGAGCCGATATGACTAGAAAGCGTATGTTTGGTCGCTTTTTATTTATTTCGGCAATTAGGGCATTTTGGCGGTTGTCGACATTCCTTTTCGTGGAATGTGCAAAATGATCATAGTCGTGTGTTTCGATTTCTATAGTTTGATATTGAGGTGTACAGTTTGGTTAATTGAATTTGAATGATAGTGTTTTGTGGAAATAATGTGGAGAAGTGATTTCCTTGTTTATTTTGTGGTTCCATGGAGGTAGCTGGAGGCTTGGAGGCTTGTTTGAAGGCTTGGAGGCTTGTCCATGGAGGCTTGTTTGAAATTGCCGCCTATGATGTTCAGGTAATGTGTTGTCTGCTAGAAAACGCGGCAACTTCATTTGCAAATCATGCCGGGCCAGAAGGACATGCAAAATCGTATCTATAGATGTGTTGCACAATCGATTCTCTTCCAAGAGGTCGGATTACAGTATACTGTACCTAGAATAGTCTGGGGTGGACAATCATCGAGACATCAAGCATGGACGTATTTGTATTGCCCGACATAATTCGACGTAAGATATTCCAATACTTGGATCCATTTTCGTTATTGAGTGCTGTCCAATGCTGCCGCCATTGGAGAGAATTTCTGACTTCTCCCGATTTCCTCGAGTCATATTCGATCCATAATTATGACTTATCTTTCAATGATTTGCCGCAGTTGCAGCGATGGGAACATATTTTTTTGAATACCAGGCGACTTATGTTTCAAAAGTCATTGGTTCCAGAATTTGATGGTGAAGAATCGCTATTAAAATTGGCGATGTTCGATTTTCGAATTTCTTGGACAGCCCGTTGTCTTGTGACATATTGCAAATCCAGAAAATGCGAAGCAAATGAGTGTTCCGATGATCGAGCATTGATCGAGTTGGAACGAGTGATGCCTGGAATGCTAAGGTTTCTGGTTAGATTAGACGCTGCTGTTGGGCTTGAATTCTTTCGCTTTATTAGCTCGCAATATGTTCCGTTAATTCGATTGACCAGCGCGGGGAACGTCGGCGTTTACAGATGGAATTTGAATGTAGAAGATGTAGCCTACGTAGTTGCTCTGATTGAGATTAGAACGGACAATGGCGACTATGGACCCACTTTGATCTTTGCCATTTACCATGACTATAGTTGGCGGGTCGTCTTTTGTGGTCCTACATTGCCTCATCGTTCTATTCCGCAACCCAGTGAAAAGATCGCTTACAACGCTACTTTAAACGAAATCCGTCTCTTGGCTGGTCCAACGGTACGATCAATTTTTGATTACTATAGAGCTCATAGATATTCATTCTCATTTAATTCACTGTTTCTTACGGGCAGCGGATCGAATCCATTCTGGGAGTCCCAAAACGAATGCACCGCTCGGCTGGAACAGGCGATCAACGACGCTGCGAGCGGATTAGGTTGCAGATTTGCTTCGTTGAGGACAAATTTTAAACTGAAAATCAATCGATTTTTAGACGATCGATATTCCTGCATGTCTTTGAACCACGGCAATGAATGCAATAAACGTCAACGATCACCAATTTTACGAGTAGCTGCAATGCGTGCATTACGACGGCTGATCAACTCGCGTTATCTTCCAGATGTGCAAGCACTGTATCGTGACGACGGTGATATTTGGCTAATTGTTGAATCTTTCATTACGATCCGGAATCAACGCTGTCACTGGCGAGTAAAGGACGCCCATGGTACGGATATCAGAAAAATATTACGGGACGCCTGTTCTCATCGTTCATATCCCGAATTTTGGCCCGCCCTGGTGACGATCAGGGCGATCGAAGACGTACCTCGATTAGCATCCGTCATCGAGTCCGATATCAGTGCATTTGTATCGAATAGTTGCCGTTCTGATGTTCGAGAAGAGTGCGCGTATTCGGTAGCGTATTCTTTAAGGATAATGGAAGAATGTAGTTTGTACAAGTCGATAGTTCAGGTTTGATTACGCTCCGCCAGTCACCATTTCGTGTGCCTTGTGTGCGGTGTGTTAGAAAGAGATCTATGTTTATTCGATTTGTCACGTAGTTTGCTTATCGATCTTTGAATCTAGTTTGAGATGCATTGATGGTCATGAATATGTCATTTCTTCCAACACGTACCGATCTACTCGGTCTCCTTTTGCACAGTGGGGTAAATGCGATTTGCATAGTCAATGAAATGGACCCGGATTGCATGTTGGCTAACTAGATTCTACTGTGGACCTTTCTTCTTATTGGGTCATTTGAAGCTTGGCGCGAGTCAATACTGAGCATACGCGTCAAGTCGGTGTCAATCGACTGGCGACTAGCGTGAGAAATAATACGCCAACCCTGGCCACAAGCACAGTGAGGTGAGGTGAGGGAGTAGGAATACCGTGGAGACCAGTGGTGTCTTGCAAGCACGAGAAACAGGCACTTTCTTCAGCACCTTGGCGACTCGGGATCGACGGAAGTGAGCAGGCAGACATCGCTTATCATCTCTTACTATCTATTGCGTAATGGGAAGGATGAAAATCGGCGAGACGGGCGTCAATGCTTATTAAGCACGAGCTAGCAATCAATATCTACTTAGCGGGATAAAGTGTCTTGGGCTCGAATCTGGAAGCGTCGTGCTGCGGCTGTCCATTTCACCTGCTCCTTGAATGGCCTATGAAGTGCGGACAAGGGTGACCACATTTGCTGAACTTGTCCCGATCAAGGTAAGAAACAGGATGGACGCATTAGACTTGTTTGCTTGGTCCTTCCTACCACAGTCCGCTGCTGGTCGTTCAGGAATTTTCTCGGCCTACCACAGTGGTCCCCGGCTGAAGCCCGGATGTCGGTATGGTGGGTGCGTAAAGGTACAAGTAGGCTACTACTCCCGTATTGGCCTGGAAAGGAATTGGCAATAGCTCAGGACCCTGTCTAGAAAAGCAGGCCAGAGGAATTTGACCCTTCTCATCATCAGCTCTTTCGGTTTTTCTGCCGATAGCTGAATTGTACTGTGTCAGCGTGACATGCCTTTATAAGGGTTCGTCTTGCCAATATGCGAGTACTATAGCTTGTATGTGGATACGGCTGGATGGTTCTAGACTACTCGGAATCATGTTGACAGGTGCCTATTATCTAATGCGACCTTTGCCGACCAACTAATTGGATCCTTGCTTGTGACTGGGACGGCGGGTGCTCGTTTAGCGTCAGGGCCCTGGCAAGTAATTCTCTCCTTATCCGTAATTATTCTTATCCTGTGCGGCCACTCCTCGTCTTTTCATGAGACTCACATCCACCATCTCCTTAGCAAGCTTTGCAGCCCGTGCAATTCTCTTTTCAGATCCTATCCTAACCCGGAGAAGGTAGAAGGACTATTTGGCCCGCGACCATTAGACATGCCACTACTCTCATTATGGCTGCTCCAGTTTTTGCTTTTTGGTAAGTATCTAATTTGCTGCGTTGGACTTGAATAGGGCACAGAACTTCAGATAATGCTTCCTGTTGCCCTTAAAACCTAGACTATGTGGGCGTACAAATAGAAAGGAAAGGCAAATTGGTTTCGAAGGAAAACAGGTGCTTTTTTTATGAACAAAAACTTCTTGTCAGCACGAGTTCATTTCCTTTTCCGAAGTCTAAAGGGGGAGTAGTCCATGGATAAAAGAAGTAATAGAGGAAACGGAATGCACCTGAGTGTGAGTCGATTTAAGTGCTATCGATTATCTTTACCAAATAAGGCAAAGTGTGTTGTTGCCTAAGAATGGCTAGAATTTAAAATTCTTCTGATAGGCCGTATCCTTTATGATGGTCTTTAAAGG
>JASANH010001379.1:0-29500 GCA_030248295.1 Mesodorylaimus sp. YZB2_4 | reverse complement strand
AATGCTCTTCAAACGTCGTGCCAAACACCAGAATGTCATCCAAATACACAACGCAAGACCGCCAATGCAGGCCTGACAAAAGTATATCCATGACGCGCTGGAACGTCGCTGGCGCGTTGCAAAGGCCAAAAGGAACTACGTTGAACTCATACAGACCGCTGAAGGTAATAAAAGCTGTTTTTTCCTTATCTTGTTCTGCCAGTGGAACTTGCCAATATCCCCACGCTTGATCTAGGGATGTGAAGAATGCTGCATCACGCAAAATGCTTAGTAAATCATCAATATGCGGTAGCGGGTAGCTATCTTTTTTGGTGATCTTGTTCAAATTTCGGAAATCGACACAGAAACGCTCGCCTCCGTTCCGCTTTGGGACGATCACTACCGGACTCGCCCATGGGCTCTTCGATGGCCGAATGACTTGTTTCTCCAGCATCTCATCAATATGCTTCTGCATGGATGCTCTTTGAGCTGCTGGGACTCTGTACGGTGCGTGTCGCACAGGCCCATGTCCACCTACGTCAATGCGATGCTCACCAACTGCGATGCGGCCAATATCTGTACTGCCTTTCGCAAACATATGGTCATACTTCCGTAGCAAGTTTTTCAAATCCGTTTTGTGCTCCTCTGACAAATTCGATGATGATAAATCTAGACCCGGCAGGTCGTCTCCTAGCACCAATCCATTCGTGCTGACTCCCGTCCGCACTGCAACTACAGCTGCTGCTTGGTTTCTCTCTGAGACTAGGCTGATATCACCCAAATTCATATTTTGATACAATGTAATTGCGAAAGGATGTGGGTTCATGACTTCGACTGGAATACAGTTTTCAGTTGGATTTGCCATAGAGCACGCCAAATACAGTCCAGTACGATTCTCAATGTCGCGATTTGGTTCAAACATAAGAGCTCCCAGTCCTAACAGTTCAGCCGATACGAGCGCTGACACAAGCATAATGGTCCTTGCTGGTACTGCGATGGTAGACGCCATCCGCGCGATCTTGTCCTGTAGGACAAGTGTTTTAACTGTTGCGGCACTTGCCGGCTTTGGTTTTCCTATAACCACTATGCGGGGTTCCCAGTCAATGGTGCACGCCTTGAATTGCTTTAACAAATCACACCCGATGACTACATCGAATGGGCCTTGCGGCATGACGGTCGCGATGACTTCTTTGGAGATGCACTCTCCCTGGTTTCCCTCGAATGTGAGAAACACAGAGCGTCGTCCGGATGTTGGAACTGGTCGGCCCGCGACGTCGCCTAAAGCTATCGCAGTTAGGTCTTCTTCTTTATACGGCACTCGTCCTGCTTGCCATCCATCCACGAAACTTCTCCGCAACAGTGTAACGTTGGATCCTGAATCCAGCAAACCCACTGCACAATTGCCATTGACAGAAATATCGATTTTTGGACAGCTGTGGCCAGACATCCCAATAGCTAATGCACTTATGTCGAGAGCGACCTGGTCATCTGCAAGCACTCCATTTGCATGTTTTCGGAATAATGCTACCAAGTCGTGGTTTAGCGGGGAATCTGTAGCTGCCTGGACTTCTTGCACCAATGGCACGCTGAGGATAGTCTCGTTGTCCTGATCATCTGCCTTGCGTGTTTTAAAGTTTAACTTCGGTGCCTTTATCTTTGCTAGTTGCTGATTGTTATTCTGCCTTCTTTGACACGATCGATAAGCATGGTAGACCAAGAAACCCGCGAAGGCCAACGATAAAATGGTCACCGCTATGTTGATAACGCCTTGGAGAGGTCCAGAAAGCAGCTTATCTGCTGTGTCCAGAACAAGCTCAGCGTTATGTTCAGTCAGGTTTTCTATCATGTGTCCTGCACCTTGGATCACCTCTGATAGTCCTGCTCCCACACCTCGCAGCGTGTTGTACATCACATCAGGATCGAGGGAAAACTGCGCGGTATAGTTGATAAGACGTTGTGTCTGTAGAAGCTCCACTAGGTCCATTATTCGTGATACAAGCAGAGTTATGGCTGAAAAGGTCAACGCCAGTCGTTATGTCGGCAGTGAAATGTATCTTGCGCACAAGAACAGTATGTACGAGAACCAGTTTTGGAGGTCAATTATTAGGATACGCAGGCATCAAGTCAGATGAAACGAAACATGAACCAGTGTCAGTGAGGGAGTGCAAGGATGCAGAAGAAACAAAATTTTTTCGAGGACAGACATTGGAAAACCAACCCGCCGGACTTTGGTCAACTGGTAATTCGTTGATGGTACAGTACAAATGGTGTTGTCGAGACGTATGTTCGTCAGTCACTAATCTGTTCTTGGAATATGGGAAAATTGCAACTGTTGATGGTAAAACGGTAGCATCCGACTTAGGCGATATTGGAGGATGCCATGCATACTCGGGTCATTGTATGTTGGAGGATGGAACCATTATCTGGAAACCTAAGGCGCCAGAGGAACGTTGTGAGTTCGAAAAAGCGAACACGTATAATATAACGACGCATGACAAGTATGTCCTCATCGATAGCGCTCATTTAGCCTTTACTATTCGAGGACCGACAGGAGCGTGTGGCCTAAGCAGAGCTTTCTTAACCGCGCAAGGTGCGATCATTCGAATTCCAGAAGGGGACACCTTCAAGAAGGAAATTCAACGCAGCTGGATGAACTTACCATACCATAAGATTGTTGAAAGCAACAGCTCCACTCCAGGCGATCCTGTTAACCCTAAGCTGCAATATTTGGAAACAAAACTACTCGAGATCGAGGCTAACCATTTTAGAACGGTGTGGAAAGAACTGTGCAGAGCTGCGGAACGGGATCTGCATCTCATCTGGCAATTGCTACAGTTGGACCCCACAAGAGGAGCACGGGCATTCCTCATGAGAGAAGATATCCATGCAGCTTTCGCAGGGGATGCATTAATGATCTGGCAATGTCGCCAGGTCCGCCCAACAGCAATCTTTTGGAATCAAACTGTAAATTCCATATGTTACGACTATTTGCCAGTTGCGGTTGGCGAAGAAATCTGGTTTGTAGTACCAGGCAGTAGAGATTTGGTAAAAGAGGCGCACCCCGTACCATGTAACCACCACTTGGCAGGCGCGTATCAACGCGGCCCCGAAGGGGAGAATCGTTGGAGAACTGAGTCAGGACCAATCCAAGTGGCAGAGGTGCCGTTGTCCGTCCAGTGGAAGGGCGACTGGAAAATTTTCTCATTCGAAGCCCCATCAATTTTTCATGATCGATTGGCGGATGTAACAACGCACATTGGATTATTGCGTTCGTACGTGCAAAAGTTACTCACGGTCGAGGAACAGACACAACGTCTTATCAATTATACCGCGCAGTTTTCCCTCGATCCTGATGTGATGTACAACACGCTGCGAGGTGTGGGAGCAGGACTATCAGAGGTGATCCAAGGTGCAGGACACATGATAGAAAACCTGACTGAACATAACGCTGAGCTTGTTCTGGACACAGCAGATAAGCTGCTTTCTGGACCTCTCCAAGGCGTTATCAACATAGCGGTGACCATTTTATCGTTGGCCTTCGCGGGTTTCTTGGTCTACCATGCTTATCGATCGTGTCAAAGAAGGCAGAATAACAATCAGCAACTAGCCAAGATAAAGGCACCGAAGTTAAACTTTAAAACACGCCAGGCAGATGATCAGGACAACGAGACTATCCTCAGCGTGCCATTGGTGCAAGAAGTCCAGGCAGCTACAGATTCCCCGCTAAACCACGACTTGGTAGCATTATTCCGAAAACATGCAAATGGAGTGCTTGCAGATGACCAGGTCGCTCTCGACATAAGTGCATTAGCTATTGGGATGTCTGGCCATAGCTGTCCAAAAATCGATGTTTCTGTCAATGGTAATCGTGCAGTGGGCTTGCTGGATTCAGGATCCGACGTTACACTGTTGCGGAGAAGTTTCGTGGATGGATGGCAAACAGGACGAGTGCCATATAAAGAAGAAGACCTAACTGGGATAGCTTTAGGCGACGTCGCGGGCCGACCAGTTCCAACATCCGGACGACGCTCTGTGTTTCTCACATTCGAGGGAAACCAGGGAGAGTGCATCTCCCAAGAAGTCATCGCGACCATCATGCCGCAAGGCCCATACGATGTAGTCATTGGGTGTGATTTGTTAAAGCAATTCAAGGCGTGCACCATTGACTGGGAGTCCCGCATAGTGGTTCTGGGAAAACCAAAGCCGGCAAGTGCCGCAACAGTTAAAACACTTGTCCTGCAGGACAAGATCGCGCGGATGGCGTCTACCATCGCAGTACCAGCAAGGACCATTATGCTTGTGTCAGCGCTCGTATCGGCTGAACTGTTAGGACTGGGAGCTCTTATGTTTGAACCAAATCGCGACATTGAGAATCGTACTGGACTGTATTTGGCGTGCTCTATGGCAAATCCAACTGAAAACTGTATTCCAGTCGAAGTCATGAACCCACATCCTTTCGCAATTACATTGTATCAAAATATGAATTTGGGTGATATCAGCCTAGTCTCAGAGAGAAACCAAGCAGCAGCTGTAGTTGCAGTGCGGACGGGAGTCAGCACGAATGGATTGGTGCTAGGAGACGACCTGCCGGGTCTAGATTTATCATCATCGAATTTGTCAGAGGAGCACAAAACGGATTTGAAAAACTTGCTACGGAAGTATGACCATATGTTTGCGAAAGGCAGTACAGATATTGGCCGCATCGCAGTTGGTGAGCATCGCATTGACGTAGGTGGACATGGGCCTGTGCGACACGCACCGTACAGAGTCCCAGCAGCTCAAAGAGCATCCATGCAGAAGCATATTGATGAGATGCTGGAGAAACAAGTCATTCGGCCATCGAAGAGCCCATGGGCGAGTCCGGTAGTGATCGTCCCAAAGCGGAACGGAGGCGAGCGTTTCTGTGTCGATTTCCGAAATTTGAACAAGATCACCAAAAAAGATAGCTACCCGCTACCGCATATTGATGATTTACTAAGCATTTTGCGTGATGCAGCATTCTTCACATCCCTAGATCAAGCGTGGGGATATTGGCAAGTTCCACTGGCAGAACAAGATAAGGAAAAAACAGCTTTTATTACCTTCAGCGGTCTGTATGAGTTCAACGTAGTTCCTTTTGGCCTTTGCAACGCGCCAGCGACGTTCCAGCGCGTCATGGATATACTTTTGTCAGGCCTGCATTGGCGGTCTTGCGTTGTGTATTTGGATGACATTCTGGTGTTTGGCACGACGTTTGAAGAGCATTTACAACGTCTAGAGGAAGTCTTAGATCGATTATCCAAGGCAGGCGTAAAACTACGACTTTCGAAATGTCACTTTGGTCAACAACAGCTTGTGTATCTGGGTCACGTCATATCCAAACATGGCGTTGCAGTTGACCCTGAGAAAACGGCAGCCATACGGAATATCCCTCGACCAACAAATCCGGAAGAACTCCATTCTTTTCTTGGTGTTGCGAATTATTACCGACGATATGTGAAGGGTTTTGCAAAAGTAGCGGCACCCCTGACCGCATTGATGAAAAAGGATTGCAAATTCCAGTGGACTAGCGAGGCTGATCATGCATTTCAATCTTTGAAGGAAGCATTGGCAACAGCACCAGTATTGGCCTACCCTGATTTTTCGAAACCATTCATCTTGCAAACTGACGCATCAGGCTACGGACTAGGCGCAGTACTGACACAGGTGGACCAGGGTCAAGAACACCCCATCGCCTATGCTAGCAGAGGGCTTAAACCAGCTGAAAAGAATTATTCTACATTCGAACAAGAAGCACTGGCAGTGGTCTGGGCGGCTAACCACTTCCGACCGTATATCTACAAACACAAGATCACTGTCTATTCTGACCAGTCTGCGCTACAGTATGTGTTCACTAAAGCTAATCTCTCCCCGCGGGTGGCTCGCTGGGCTTTGGCACTACAAGACTATGATATCGAGGTTCGACATCGTCCAGGAGTGGCAAATGGCAATGCGGATGGACTTTCCCGGATCAGGTGGCCTTTATCTGAGGCGCATGCGTGTGTGACAAGCCAAAAGCTTTCTACGAACCCTCAAGAGTACCTGAAATCTTTGCAAAAGACGGATTCATTTTGTTGCAAGTTAGCAGGGGCAGGACCTGGGGCCCGTTTCAAACTTGTGAATGGAGTGTGGTACCAAAGCGGTCGCGATGGTCAGCTACGCTTGGTCGTCCCAGAGGCATTTCTTCCAGAACTGTTGGAGGCGATGCATTCTGACAAATTTGCTGGGCATCTTGGATTTCGGCGAACGTACAATCGACTTGTGCAGTCGTATTACTGGCCAACCATGCGACGAGATGTCTTCAAGTACTGCAAGACGTGTCTTCCATGTGCGATGCGCAAAAGTCCGAAGCAGTATGTACGCGCGCCTTTAGTACCGATACCAGTTGGCGCAGCGTTTGATCGTGTGGCAGCTGATGTGTTAGGACCTTTGAATCTAACTGAGAGGGGCAATCGATATATTTTGGTCTTCACCGATTACTTGACCAAATATTGTGAAGCGGTTGCTCTTCCAGAAGTTACAGCAATTGCTACCGCAACAGCCTTTGTGGAACGTATTGTGTTGCGTCATGGGTCACCAAGAACCTTACTAACCGATCGCGGGTCAAATTTCGAATCTGACCTGATGAAAGAAATTTGTCGCATTTGTAATAGCAGAAAGTTGTGCACAACCAGCTATCACCCACAAACCGACGGCCTTGTAGAACGATTCAATCGAACACTGGCGACAATGCTTACAATGTATGTCAACAAGAATCATGCTGACTACGACGTTTTTCTTCCCTATTGCGTCTTCGCGTATAACACATCTGTCCAAAGCTCGACGAAATTTGCACCGTTCACATTGCTGTACGGACGTGAACCAAACCTACCCATGGACAGTGCATTGAACTTTCATCCGACGTGTTACCAGGTCGACGTGGCCACATTTGCACACCGAGTCAAGACTTTTCTAGGAGCAGCGTGGAGTCTAGCGCAAGGTAATATCCAAACAGCTCAGGAAGGGCAGAAGAAGCAGTACGACAAAGCAGCGACACGAATCCCATTCGAGATCAATGACCTAGTCCTTCTGCGCACAACTGTCGTCCCGAAAGGTCTTGTCGCTAAGTTCCTGCCAAAATGGAAGGGTCCTTATCGTGTCGTTGCACTGCAGGGCCCTAATGCTATCATACAGCTTCAGCCTCAAGCAAATTCCGCACAGCACGCAATCACGCAGAGGGAAACAGTGCATGTCAATCGTTTGAAGCTTTACCAGGCGTCACAGGACACCCAACAGTATTTGTCTTCCGGTACACCACGTAGCACAGTGCCAGGCGCGCCTTCAAGTCCCCTGCCTTTGCATCAGTTGACAACTCCACCTTCGAATCAGCTATTGGGCGTGCCACAACGACCACCCCATCCCTACAATTTACGTCCACGGACGCGGCAATCGTGAAGGCTTTGCTTTTTGATTCTCTTTTTATTTTATTTTATTTTTTTTTCTTGCGGGACCACCTTTTCCACGTTTTGTGTTCGGTTTGGCTTCTACCCGTATCTATTTGTCCGGCGGTATTCATTTGTTATTTTACGTTTTGCTTGTTTTTGCAATGAGGGCATTGCTTTTTCAACGGGGGAGAGTGTAAGGGTATGTAGTGTGGATACTAAATGTTAGTCGAGAAGGTTACACGGATAGAAAGGCCAGTGAGAGAATATGTAAGAAGGTCGCGAGCAGGTCATAGCCAACAGGAAAGGTTAGGCGTCGGGAATGCAAATGAGAGCTAGAGGTGATTGAGTGTGTTAGTAGGAAGTGTTGGTAGGAAGCGTATCTATCGGCAGTGTGTGGATGAGGAGTAAATGAAAGGCGGTCGCTATCTTGTTGGCTTGCACCTCTTACAGGGGAAAAAAAAAAAAATATATGTGTTTTTTTTTAGATGGGAGAGAGAGAGGAAAGGAAAAATGTGAGATAGGGGGTGGGGGGAGGTTACTGGGAGGAGGAGATATTATATTGTATTTTTTTATAAAAGAAATGGTTTTTATAAAAAAAAAGAAAAAAAAAAAATAAGGTGTTAGGGGGGGGGGAAGGGGGGAGGGGCGAGCCGGAAAAAAAGGAAAAAAAAAAAAAACAGCCCAATTCTGCTATAGGAAAAGAGAAAGATGGAAAAGGGGTGATGAAGAGAGAAAAAAAAGTGATCAAGAAAGAAATAGTGGAGGGAGGAAGAAAAAAAAAGATGGGTAAAATATAGAGAATAATGATGATGTGTTTGCTTTTTAGATGACATGTAGAAAAGAATTTGGTTAAATGTATAAATAATGGTGTGACCCGCCTGCTAAAAACCCATGAGGGTTGCACCACCCATGATTCCAGTTCTTAAAGAATTTTTGGAGACGTACCTGGAATTGGAAAAAATCGAGCCATCTTATAGTGACTATGCTAGTCCAATCGTTATGGTCCGTAAGAAAGATGGCACAACCAGATTCTGCATTGACTATCGGGAGCTGAATAAGCAAACCGCTCAAGATATGTATCCGTTGCCGAATATTCGTGATGTTCTCGATACCCTCAAAGGATCGACAGTCTTTTCTACGCTGGATGCGGCCAGCGGCTACCACCAAATTGCGCTCGATCCAGAGACGGCTCACAAGACCGCTTTTTGCACGCAATTCGGCTTATTCCAGTACAAGACCATGCCTTATGGTGTTATCAATGGACCAGCCTGTTTCCAACGCCTCATGGAAATGGTCCTCAACGGGCTAACATGGCAGGTATGCATGGCTTATATTGATGATATAATTATCTTTAGTCCAGATATGCCGACGCATTGTCATCATCTCGAGCAAGTGTTCCACCGATTTCGGGAGGCCAATCTCAAACTGCAAGCAAAGAAATGCGTTTTTGGCCAACGAGAAGTTCAGTATTTGGGTCATGTGGTCGACCATAACGGTATCCGACCATTGCCGTCCAAACTCGATGCTATTAAGCAATGGCCAATCCCGCAAACTGCCAAACAACTACATAGTTTTTTGGGCCTTGCAGGTTACTATCGTATGTTTATACCAGCCTTCAGTCGAATTGCTAAGCCATTGTACGACTTGATGAACGATGGACGATGCCAGAAAGAACGCGACTTCTGGAATGAAACACATACCCGTGCATTCAACCACTTGAAGACAGCATTAACGTCCAAACCAGTGCTTCGATATCCTGATTTCAATTTGCCATTCACGGTGACCACAGATGCGAGTGGTCTTGCGTTGGGTGCAGTCCTCGAGCAGAACGATCCAAAAGACCCCGATCAGCTGCGCTGGATGATCGAGTGTGCATCCCGACGTCTCACTGATTCGGAACTGAAACTCAGCGTTCCTGCCCAGGAAGCATTAGCAATCGTGTGGGCAGTGTGCCGATGGCGACACTATCTAGCTTGTGTCAAGTTCACCGTCTATACCGATCATGCCCAATTAGTCAAGTGGTTCACTCGAAAAATCTTTGATGGCGCCTTGGGTCAGCCAACCTTGGCACTTTAAGATTTCACGTTTGAAGTTATCTATCTACCAGGACGAACCAATATCAACGCCGACATCTCAAGTCGTATCCCTCATGGATACATCCTGAATGATACACGGTCAGCTCATGGGCCAATACGGTTTGAAGTGTGCAATGTCGGCTCAGGTCCAATCAGGATAGGATATGACGGAACCACGCTCGTAATTCGAGTCAGTAGAGGGAACTTTGCATAATGCGGTAGGACCTGATTTAGGTGTGCACAAACATGTTGTTCGTGAGGCAAGGGGATCCAACCCCCCTATGGTTAGTATGTAAGTGTGATTTGCATATCGCCCAACTTGCTGGGCGACCTAGGAATTTCTATGGTGTGTAAGATCAGGTCGTTTGTGTTAGCCGTTGTGGGCAGTTGTGGGCGAACTGGTTGCGCCCTATACCCATGTGTATTATAAATGTATATAAGGAGCCCATTCTGCTATGTTCAGTCAGTAGTAGAGTTGCAGGTGTGGATGCCCGTGCTCAGCAGCAATTTGAAGAATACATTAGCAGGAATGGCTATCAATTGGGAATTCACGGCGAAGTTATCGACAAAGATTCGCCCGAAGCCTCATTGCACCACCCTGAAATTGATGTCCAAGTCCTCCAAGTGCCAGTGCCTGGCACAAGGCCTATCCTCAAACGAATGTCCTCCAAAGACACCAAAGAGAATCGATCAGGGCATTATTGTGAATTTTTGTTGCTTCACCACTTATCGCCCAAACAAACGGAATCTGCAGTGTTGCGGGCACCAGCGAAGGAGCAGTGGCCGCCAAGAGCCAGAGAATTCTTTTTCTTACGGTTACCCGGTGTAGCGCCCTTATTGGTCGGTACGTTTGGTCAAGCAATTACTACGCGTTACGAGGTTGATCAAAAACCACTATTTCGAGTCCGTCTGCGCATTCCAACAGGGAACGATCTGCTCCAGTTACGGAAACGATTCCCACCATTGCCAGACGGGTCTATGGATCCAGCAGCATTCTCGGAAAAGCAGCAAGCGAGCATTTCCACACTGACTTTGGAAGTCAGTGTGGAAATGCCCCCCCCCCTTACGAAGACACACGGTCGATGCAGCTGGCTTTGATCCGGCCAGTGCATATGCTTATTCGATCCAACCGAACGGAGCCGCCTTTTTCAAAACAGACCTGCAAATCCAAATTCCGCCTGGGTGCTATGCCCGAATCGCGCCAAAAACCAACATGGCAAAAAACCCGCCCCTGGCATCGAAAGTGGCAAGGTAGTCCAAGTGCCCAATGATCATGCCGCTCAGTTAGCAACGGTACAAACCACATGTTTGGACAACGAACGAGTCGTATCACTTATGGTACTGCGTGCCGCAATTACATTACCAACTGAAGAATGGAACGAATTCAAGCCACAATTAAAGACCCTTGTGCTATCATTTGAATCTAACGCACTTGTAACGTAGTTTACTGGCCTAGCCTGATACGGACACAGTAAACGGTTACACTCAACAAGACTGCTTACTCAAAGACCGAGTTGGATAAGGATGGAATCGGCGTCGACTCGAGGCACGGAACATGGTCCAAACCGACAACGGGCAATCACACGAAGTCTTTTACTACGGCCGACGCACAAGTGAGAAAAACGAAGATCACGCATGACTAGGACGTACCAGCGAGTGACTGCAACTTTACTACTGACTGAACATGGCAGAATGGGCTCCTTATATACATTTATAATACACATGGGTATAGGGCGCAACCAGTTTTCTAACCTAACACAAACGACCTGATCTTACACACCATAGAAATTCCTAGGTCGCCCAGCGAGTTGGGCGATATGCAAATCACACTTACATACTAACCATAGGGGGGTTGGATCCCCTTGACTCACGAACAACATGTTAGTGCACACCTAAATCAGGTCCTACCGCATTATGCAAAGTGCCCTCTACTGACTCGGATTACGAGCGTGGTTCCGTCATATCCTATCCTGATTGGACCTTGCCCCCACACCAAAATATCCACTGACGTAGCGCAAGGAACCGACATTGCACACTTCAAACCGTATTGGCCCATGAGCTGACCATGGTTGCGTCAGTGTCCGCTTCCAGTCTGAAAAGTGGTGACTATGGCCAATATGCCCAGCCGACTATCCAGCAATGCAAGACCTATTGCCAAATCGTGCTCAATTGCTATCCGCCCAACGAGACCAACCAGCGTTGTGGGATATCATCCAAGCCCTGTCCGGCATATTTCCAGGAAATACAGATGCTCGGGCAGCCCTTATCGTTAGGCGAATCTTGTACAAGTACGAACTGGCAAGCGATGGTATTCTTCTGTACCGTCGACGTGAGCGCAAACCGATTAGAAAAATTCGATGCATAGTCGTGCCGACTATATATCGCAAGCTAATATTCATCGCTCACCATAATTCCCCTGATCGAGTATCCGATCATTCTTGGTCAGATCGCATGCTGCAAACGTTGCTTCCGCTCTATCAGTGGGATACTATGGAAACCGATATTCGACGATGGTGTGCAGCCTGTCTTCCTTGCAAACTGCAGAAAGCAGACAGAGTCAATCGAGCGCCACCATTGACAGAAATGCCAGTCCCAGAAGCTCGATTTACAGTTCAATGGGTCCAGTGAAAGTTACACGCAAAGGGACTCGATATTCGATCAATTTCATCGACCTATTGACGAAGTATCGCTATTTCATCCCAGTGCCTGATATTCGTGCTCGTACGGTAGCCAAAGCGTTCCTGGACAACGTCTATATGAACCATCCTCAAGCTACTACATTGCTGTCTGACAATGGTCCGGAGTATCACAATGCGATGCTACAGCATATTTGCGAAGAATTGGGTATCACGAAGAAATTCACTACCCCGTGGCATCCGCAGGGCAATGGACAAGTTGAGCGCCTAAATCAAAAGATTGCGGACTGTGTCGCATTGCATATTCAACAAGGTGACGAAAACTGGGACGAATATATACCACTCCCCCAAGCTGCAATTCGACAAAGTTATATCGAAACGATTGGTATGTCACCATATGAAGACATGTTTGTACAAGAAGTAACGAATGAAATCGATCAGCGCTTTGGCACACCTATCAAGCCTGAGTCGTCATCCAAAGGCGCTAAGGAAGCTGCGATACTTATGCAAGAGCGACGAGATCGATTGAAAGCCATGCTGGCTTGTTTGCGAGAACGTCAAATCAAATCAGAGGCCAAAATGAAGGCTCGTTTCCACTCACTACGCTGCAGCTGGCGTAGCGCGCAGCACACAGGGTAAAGTGAAGTTTCGCGGGGTACTGTACTACGACTAAGCGAACTGCCGCCGAATGTCGTAGCGATGCAGCGGCAGACGAAGTATAAACGGTTCGTTTTAGGCTGCTGCCGCAGGACCGCTGAGTCGTACTTTTTGCACTAAGAAAAAAGTTAGTGCAAAAAATACGCGCCCGCGTACCAGCGGTCTCCTCTTTGAGAATTTTTGACTTAGTTATGTCAATTAATATTGTATCGACTTAATTAGTGGCTCGTAATTAATCTAGCAGAATCAGGTAGTTTTTCAAACGTTTTGGCTGTATGTAGTTAGTTTGGATCTCTGTGTTTTTCAGGGAAATGGATAAGTATTTCGATGCTCAATCGCGGCTGCTCAACTTAGATCGTCAAATAGTACTAGTCGTGCTAGCGGATATTCCATAAATTCGTCAGATATGTTGGACCAAAGCGCGTCGCATTTATTAGACAAGTCATTGAGAATATCGAGTCAGTCTTTCGAGCGGGAAGCAAATTCAGCCAATTTATCTGGCACGTCGGTTCAATCGGCTCAAAGGACATCAAAGGACAAGCATCGACGTCGTAGTATCGAAAGGGGTTCGTCCGGCAGTCCATTTCCGCAGTCCGATGGAAGTGGTTCGACTATTAGTTTGTTGCCTGATTCGGAGGACAATTTCGCTCAAAGGCTGCCTTTGACACGCCTCAAAAGAAAAATCCGAGTGGTAAGATCTTCTGTCCGAATCTAATTGATTGAAGCGAAGCACAGGCATAAAAGATCACTGTGTTGTAGGACAATGCGGAGTGCCAAAATTTACGAGATTTTGTTGCAGGGAGGTTCAGTGGCGTTGTACTTTAACAATATTCTGAAATCCATGCTGGTTTTTAGATTTTCGTATTGATGCCAAAATATGGCTTCGCCGATGAACGACGACGAATGGATATTTTCCATGTTAGCCGAAATTAGCAAGTGTCCAGCAATCTGGAACACGGCTAACAGTAATCATAAGTATGCAAAACTTCGTGAACGTCCCTGGGAAGATGTTCAACTAGCCTTGAAAATCATTAGCGGTTATGAGATATCTGGTATGTTGCAAAGCTCCCTGTAGCACCCTGCACATTTTCCCTTTTTAGTGGAAGTGCTGAAGAGAAGATGGAAAACAATCAAAGATTCGTGTAATCGTAAAAAGAAGAAAGTGACTGGATCAGGGGGTGGCCAGGAAGTCAAAGGCAAGTATGACGATGCATTGGCATTTTTGACGACGCGTCCTAGTCCTCGACAGTAAGTCATCAGTGTCCTCTGGGGTCTACGGGGCGGTCTTTGCTGGAGAATCGCGAATTCCAAAACGCAATTCTCCCAACATTAACCTAGCAATTCCAGAACGTCGGGCAATCTTGCTCCAAATGAGACCAATGACCAAAGCGAGGCGACGACGAATCAAAATGAGCTGTACCAAGATGAGCCAGAGTCTCACGAATCTGATTATGAATCGTTTGATCAAAGCGAGCCCTCTCAAGACATGACCGATGCACCGAGTGTGGGTAAGACCTCTTTCCTTGCGTTTTGCATGCAGATATGATGCTGTTGATGCTTTCAGGTACCGCTTTTTTTTAATTCGAATTTGACTTCCACTCGTTGCCGCGATCCCAGTAATCACCGTAGTGGCCTTCCGAGGGCCAAGAAAGCGAGGTCAACACGCACTTCAAATATTGATCAAGAATATCTGGAAGTATTGAAAGCAATATCGCAACGTGCTCCGCCAATGCCCGCTGTTGCGACTTCCCCGAATGAGGAATGGGGTAAGAGATTCTAAGCTACAATGAAGCATGTTGAAATGCGTATTTTATTTAGGAAAACTTGTCGTCCAGGCGCTTGATGCTCTGACTCCATATCCAAAATGTCAAGATCACGCGAAAAGGGATCTCATAAAATGGCTTTATGAAAACTCAGCTCGGAAGGCTGGTCGGAAAGAATCTAGAAGTGGAGATAGCGATAATGAAATTAATGGAGACGAACAGGACAATGAGTGATGTGGTTATTTGGCCAAGTTGAAACTTATGATGGACATGTGAAGGGATAATTTACTATAGTTGAACTTGATAGACTGTGCCTGCATATATGGGGGAATACGTTGGTACGTGGGAACAGTACGTTTTCACCATGGGTACATTTAGCCTGACGATGAGGGCTTTCTGACATGTTTTCTGAAACAGCTACTTGTAATAAACTGACTTCTTGACTGATATCCCTCAGCTAAAGCTCACACATGATAAAAATACTCAATGCATAAAATAAGGATGCACAAGCCGATGCGATCCACCGAAAAATAGTGCTGACAGTACACCACAAGCGCGAGAAGGCGCTTCAAGAGAAACGAGCAAACCACTGCAATCGCTTTCTATTGCTAGATCACGAAACAAATTTTTGCAAAACAGATTGCACCTAACCAACATTCCTGCTATTCACAATGAAACTGAGGCTAGAACATCACTCCCTCCGCGCCCATCCCCACCCGCAATATACCCGGGTCTTACTAGGCGTGAATAATAGTTGTCAACAGATTATAGCGCACTGAATTAACTAATACTGCCCCCTCTTTACCAGATCATATTGCCAGGGCACTGAACCAGCCTCAGAAAGAAAACAATTCTTCAGTTTCTCTCTGACAGCGTACTCTCCTTGCGAAAGTTGCTCACGAATATCCAGGGGCAACAAACCATAGTTGTGGTCCACGTTATTGTGCCACTGACCATGAATCAACTGCCCATCGTCGCTTTCATGGTCCACGTAGCCTTCTGGCACATACTTTGGCTCGATGTGAGTAATAATGAAGGGGGTACTGATCGTGAGCTGGTACCTTTTGAGGCACAATGGTTAAGCGAAGGCAGTGTAAAGTAGCGCACGAAGCGCGCTTACTTTCTTGTTTAAACCACCTACAGTAGGCCTGGAGTAGTTACAGTGATCCTAGAATCGTCAAAGGACAGGGACATGGTTTTTTAAATTTTTTGGCAGCAAAGGACTGACTAGTTGATTTTTGCCATTTTTTTTAACAAACCAGTGATGTGACTAGCGAAATTAAACAAAATTTTTTTTGTTTTTGTTTTGTCGAAGGAATTTTTTTTTATGTTTTGTTTTCTGACAAACAATAATATCGTCAAAGGACAGGGACAGGCTTTTTTCATCGGCAATTTTTGTGCATTGTTATATGATCTCGTGGCATTCTGTTTTTAATTTTTGATTTTTTTGAATCTGTGCTCTTGCAGAAAGCTTTTTGTGAATTTTTTCGTGCAATAATTGTACTATCTAGTGACATCCTGGTTTATTTACTTCTGACATTATGTTGAAAAGTTGGGCATAAGTGTAAAGTTTTGAAATTATCGGAGGCTACAGAGTGCAACCTAGGAAATCCATATGTGTACAGAGACAGACAGCGTACTGTACTGAGTGTAAAGTTACAGTAACCAACGCACATCCTGCAGCTGATTTCAGTGATTTAAGCTACTGTGTGGAGTTTAAAGTAACACATTTTTAATTGACGCACAGAGAGTGTACTGTATTCAGTGTAAAGTTACAGTTGTTCTCAGAGTCTGGTGCTTATTTCGTTTATGTAAAGAATAGTAAGAAATATGAAGTGTAAAGCAGCACTGTACTTACAGTAAGCTATTCTTGCAGTAAATAAGTAGATCGCTCGACAGAGTGGTAACTTTACATGCTCCTTCTCTGCGTGAATGTTGCAATCTTTTTCGGATAGTGTACAATGGATAAAATAACAAGGTCAATGACAAGTGTGAGTTTACGTCACATGACTTTTATAAACCCACATAATGTCACACAATAACAAATGCTAAACGATAGTATCACATAACATAGTCTCTGCTTATCTTTTCCTTGACCACTGCTGGTGACCACTCTAGAATTGAACACTGACCCTTGGAGCTCTTCCGCTAGCCACCGTTCACGACGACTGCAGAATGAACACTGAGAGCAGACAGCCGAAAATTGGACCAACCTTCCGGTACTGAAGCAGGGGAAGACAATGATTTCTTCTGGCTAAACGGTCGCCTTATATAGCTGTTTAGATTCAGAAAAGTCTGGACACGTTCATATGACGTCATAGCTGGCCAAGAATTCCTATAAATAGACGAGTGAAAGTGAGAAGTCGTCATTGTCAAAATGTGTTCTGGTGGAGTGAAGTACCTCTGTTCGCACTGCAAAAAGTGGCGTTCAACCCGTAACCGGAAGAGGCACGACAAGCAACATTTCGTCTGTCCGATTTGTGGAATCATGCGCCCGCCTCGACACAAGTGTGCTCTGAATCAACTGTAATAGATCGCCGTCACGTCCGGCTCAGTGGTGACTCATATGCTCCTCGGTGTGGGATTGGAGAAGAATACAAAGACGGAAGCCGCTGAAACTGATCAGTCCACGAAGCCCACTTTGCTCAAAAGATATGATGGTGTTTTTTGTAGAAATTACCTGGGCGTGTAGTAATTTGACATGCTGTCTGTCATGATGGAAGACCACTTGCTAAAACTGTATACTGACGCCAGTAGTCCGGCAGGCTTCGCTAGTGTGGAAAAGTTGTACAAAACTGCTATTGCCCATGGGCTTACTGTATCACGTGACGACGTACGTAAATTTCTCTCTGGAGTTGACTCTTACACTTTGGTCAAGCCTAAAAGACAACATTTTGCTCGTAATCGTGTCATTACCTCGGGAATTAATGATGTCCATATGGGTGATTTGGCTGACATGCAGAAATTAGCAGCCTGGAACGACAAGTATCGATTTTTGCTGATCCTAGTCGACGCCTTCAGCAAAAAGTGGTGGGTGGTGCCAGTCAGGAACAAGGGCGCCCAGGCCATGACTGAGGCTTTCATCAGTGTCTACGCCGACGAAAGAAATCGACCGAAAGCCTTGCAGGTCGATCGCGGGACCGAATTCTACAACAAGTCAGTCAAGGATCTATTCACAAAGATGGGTATCCGCATGTATTCGACTTCGAGCGAGATCAAAGCCAGCATGGCCGAGAGGGCAGTCAGAACACTGAAGGGAAAAATATTCAAGTACCTGCTGCATAACCTAACCAGGCGATATATTGATGTTTTGTCTGATTTGGTCGAGTCCTATAACAATAGTGTTAGCCGTGTCATAAAAATGGCGCCAAATAATGTCACACCTGAGAACAGTGATTTGGTTTTCAAGAACTTGTATCCCGATAATTGGAAAGTGTATCCTGAGCATCAACGCAAAGAGAAACCCACGTTCGCTATTGGTGACTCTGTTCGGATCGCAAAAGAGAGGCATCCCTTCCATAAAAGTTATTTGGCCACTTGGTCTGAGGAGATTTTCACGATTCGAGCCATAGTTCGTCGAAAGCCTATCGTGTACAAGTTGACTTCCGAGACTGGCCCTATCGAGGGTACATTTTACGCTCAAGAATTACAAAAAGTGACCCCTACTGGCGTTTATCGCATCGAAAAAATTTTACGACGACGAACCAACAGAGCTGGTGAACGTGAGCTGCTGGTCAAGTGGCAAGGGTATAGGGAAAAAAGCTGGATTAAAGAATCCGATATTGTCACTGGAGATTCAGACGCGGAAGAAGAATTATGAAAAGATTTACAGTGTACATGACTAGCTCGGGCAGCAAGCATGCTTTTCCGCAAAATAGGCATACTTTATTCAGCAATGTCTTGATTAAACCATTAACCGATATGCTCGAGTATGAAGTTACCTTAGCCGCCTGTTATATACAAACGTCTTTGCCTGTAGCCTTAGTGTGTACTGATATTGTGGTGCCTAGTCTGTATAATGACAGGATGATGCCTGTGGTGGGCGTATACTCCAGTGTGCCCAGTGATGTCCAGCGTACTTACGTTCGTCTTTTAGCTAACAACATTTCTACAATTACTTGTCATATCACTGATATCAATGGAAAAGACTTGTCTTTAGATGCCGTTCCTTTGGTTGTTTTGCATTTTCGTGAGCAATCTTGAATGATACTTCTATTCTCACTTCATTGGAGCACAAAAAGTGCAGTGTAGAAATAAATATCCGTAATATTTTCATGTTTCATAGTCATGGCAGAGCAGCCTCGTGCTCGTACTAACCAGCCAGTTCATCGTTTGCACTTGTTTTCCTTGTTTGGTAAAACCAATTCTTCCAAGACGGACAGAAAGAAAAAGATTCGTAAGCCTAAAATTCAAAGGTCCTCCAAGTCGGTGGTTCGGAAGCGTTCATTAAAACGCAAACGAGTTAGCAAGAAGAGTAAGAAGGTCCAGAAGAAGAAATGAATCGACTAGATACTACTGTGGACTTGGACGTGTTCTCTGATCCGCCAGAAGAAAGAAGTGTAGCCGAGAGTCGTAAAGAAATTATACCTGTCAATGTGTCCTTGCCTAATGATGATGTAAATACTGCCTTGGAATTTCGTATCCCTAGCATCCCTAACTGGTTCACTGATTTGTCGCCTACTCTCCTGGAACTGCACATGAAAATCCAGTATGTAACTGATAAAGAAACGGAGAAAGGCATACCCAGGACAAAACAAATCGGCTTGGTACCGAATGTGTTAATGTCCATGTTTTCTGGTGTGACTGTTTTTTTGAACAATCAGCTGGTTCTACAAAACAGCAGCTGCTTGCCCTGGAGTGCTTATTTGGATGTTTTGTCCAATTACTCGTATGATCAAAGAAAATCGTGGTTGAGTGGCAGTGGGTGGTACGATGGTGGCCTGCAAGGACTCTCACCCGAATTACTGAACACCTTCAAGCCATACTATGACAGTGGCACTGGTCACCTGATCGGGCCTATTCAGCTGGACTTTTTCAAGATTCGTAAATATATGATTCCGGGGGTCGAGATGGTCATTCGCCTGTTCCGACGAGATCCAAAAGCCTTTATTTTGTACATGATCGATCCAGCTAAAAAAGAAGATTTCACAGTTACCATTGAACGGGCCTATTTGCACGTCCGCCGCATCAGACTGCACGACACATCCTTCGCCGTCATGGAACGACGACTGATGACCACGCCGGCCGCCTATAGCTTCAATGACACCATCCTTAAACCTTTGATTGTACCTGAAAATGTCTTATCGGTGGACGCTTGCATCTACGAGGGCTTACTGCCTTCTCGCCTGGAAATTGTTCAGTTGATGCAACGTGACTTCGCCGGGCCCATAGCCAACAACCCGTTCATGTTCCAACCATACAATATGAAAAACGTAACCCTGGAGAAAAATGGCCTATTGGTTACAGCACCATACCAGTGTGACTTTGTAAAAAATGATTATGTACGCATGTACTTGGACTATTTTCTGAACTCGGGCTGCTCTCTGGAAAAAGCGGGCATGTCAGAAATCAGTTATGAAAATTATGGCAATTACTCAACCATCATGTGTTTTAACTTGGAACGCTTTGACGAATGTGGGAGTACTTTGAAGCCGACCAACGAGTACGGCAACCTACGTTTGAAAATTGACTATGACAGTTCTGTTCTTTTGCAACGCCCATCGGTCATTTTGTGCTTGCTGCGCTTTAATCGCACCATAAAAATTAATATTCAAGGAATGCTGATGTCTCAATAAACTGATAAGCTTTGATCCTGTTGTTGTCGTGAATCTACATAAGCACACACACACATGACGAAACCCATACGCAGTCATGACTAGCGGCGAAGAAGCAGTGTTTGCTTTGCAAACTCCATTCACCATGACCATTGCCGGCAGTACTTCCTGCGGTAAAACCTACTTCGTCATGCAGCTGATTAAAAATCGTGACAAAATATTCAACACCTTCTTCAAGAATGTCTACTATCATTATGCCATGTGGCAGCCCGTCTTTGATGAAATGGAAAAGGTAGATGGAGTCAAGTTCACAGAAGGATTACCCAGCATAGACGAGATAGATTCGGATTCTCTTTTGGTCTTGGACGATCTGTTTCCACAACTGGCCCAAAATAAAGATTTAGTGGATTTATTCTGTGTCAAGTCGCACCATAAAAACATCAACGTCATATTCATTACTCAATCGTTTTTCTATGATTCCAAAGTTATGCGCTGCGTGACTAGAAATTCGCATTACGTGGTTCTATTCAAGTCACCCAGAATGGCAGCTGTGGTTGAACAGTTGTCCCGACAAATCTGGCCGCAGAAACCGAATTATTTGTTGGATGCTTACAACAAAGCCACGAAAGACAAACCTTACAGCTACCTCTTTCTCAATCTACATCCGAGTGCCGATGAAAAATTAGCTGTGCTCTCTAATATCTTACCAACTGAGAATGATTATCCGCATGTTTTTATATAAGTTGATGAAATTTTATGAAATCTGTCGTCATGGAGAGCCATCTCACGTCTTTGTTGTCACGTGATTTAAAAATTTTGTTCTATTCTACTAGTAAAGTCGTCAAGCAAATTTTGTCAAAAGTCTCCACCCTTTGGTGCAGGCCATCGCTGTTGGCCTTAAACGTTTTGCACAACGAGATTTGATGTCAGCAATACGGATAAAGCAAAATTAATCAAGCACAGACGCCCATTGTCCATCTTGGCTAATCGTCACGAAACGTTAGCCAGGAAAAGTCATTTGATTAAAACAAAAGGGTTTCGATTCGTCCCAATATTATTGCAAATAACCTTACCTTATGTCGAGAGAAATGGTATTAGTGCCCGTGGCAGAATGGAGGCGACTGAAAGATCAACAACAGATGCCCCCTATGAATCAGTCACCAACTCCTCAACCCCCGCCAGTCATATCGGAAGTAGCAGAAGCTCAACCAAAAGAAAAACCAAGTGAAGCTGGTGACTTGATCAGCCTTTTACCAAAAGCTTATCGAACCAGGGCTGCTATCATCATGCATTATATTGCGTCTTCTATAAATCCTGCTAAACGTGTGGTCTTTACTGATGGTGTAGTTGGTGCGCATGTCATTGATTATTTACGATACGTTTTGAATTCAATTCCCACACACGCACCAATGTACAGTGAAACATTTATGACCATGTTGCAATCTGCTGGTGTACCTGAAGTGTTTATCATCTCATGTCATGCCAGTCTCTATAAAATGGCTGACATTTTGAATAAAACTAGAAAATATTCTGTGTCTCCTCAAGTACTCACGAAAAGGAACTAACCAAACGCATATAAGGCCTTTAACTTAACACAAATACATTTTCGAAAAATGATTATCTTGCTCAGCATTTTTATTGGTACGGCTTCGGGTGCCTGCTACTGTGGCAAAACAGAAATTCAATGTCGTGGAAGTATCTCTTACGCTGCTGTCCAGAAAGAAACTTGCTTCAGTACTATTCAAAGCATCATCCTCGACCATGGATCGTCCGTGACGGACTGCTCAGCCTGGGCTAACGAGAGAAGACCCATTAGAGTGATGGATCAGGGACTGTGTGCGTGCCTTCCTATGGCCATAGACTGTTCGGGCACAACAAACACCTTGCCACCTACTACTTCCGATATTATTTTGTCGACCACAGTAGCAACTAACAGCACCGCACAAATAGAGACCAAACACACGTAAGTTTAATTTGTTTGATTTTCTTAGGTCAACAAGTTTTTATTTCAGAACCGCACTTATTGCTGGATCAGTATTTGGTGTTCTAGCACTAGTGGGCATTGGTATCTTGGCTTTTATCATCATAAAAAGAAAGTAAGTGAAACTTGCTTTGCCTAAATTCACTTTTTCTACTTTAATCATTGACACCAGGTTTCATCCACCTACTCAAAATGATGGCGGAGCACCCATGGTAATCATCAATCCTGGCTTTCGACTGAGCGAATCTGAAGATGACGGTACGCCTTGAGTCTGTACATTTTAACATTTTTAAAATTTCTACATCTTTTCAGCTCCATTGGTAAACCGCCTCAGCGCAAGTTCCACTGACACAACTGCAGGTCAAGAAGACAGAAACACCCGCCGCAGCACTCGTTCAAAAAAGCCCACTGATTTTTATGGTCATTGAGCTTTTGTTATGTTCTTGCTCTTACGTCAGACAATAAAGACAAAGTCAACTAATAGTTTTCCTTCCAATCAACAAACACTTTACACAAACACTTTACAACAATAACGGTTCCGTGCTACCATCAGGGCCACAAATTCTCTTCACATACAAATTAGTCAATCCTTGCTTGAACTGTACATAAGTACGAACATCATTTTTCACCGGCCTAATTCCAACATTCATGGCTTCATACGTGGCTCCCGTTACATCAAATAACACTTTGTAAAAATTTTAAAAATTCATAATATCCTGATTCCTGGTCTGTACCCCCTTCATCTTCACACTTTCATTACATACGTAGCATTTGGAACATAAACCAATAAACCTATCTGCCGTCTTCTCCACTTTCAACAGACCAGGCACCCTCTTCTGCGAATCATCCTGCACGAACCATAAATGCTTAACCTTATCAAACTCCATCATCAGTCCAGCCTTGACTAACTCCTCAAACGACTCGGCTGACAAAGCCAAATAAATCGAGTCGGTATCAGACTCCAAAAACATAAAATCCGACTTATCCAAATATTTCAAAAGCACGTCATAAACAAACGACAAAACTTTCAGCTTGGCATAGGCGTAGACACTCAATCCGATGACCATAGGCAAATTGAAGTTGATGGATTTTTTCTTCAAGAATACTTCAAAACAGTCTTCACTCACCTCATCAGTACGGTGATGATAGGGATCATCGTGAAGACTGCCCATTTCTTCCCGATCCACAAATTGAACGTTCATATGCCTCTTCAAATTGGTGATGGTTTTCCTATAACTGGAGTTGCCAATGGTTTTGTAGACGTCGGCCAAAGTGCCCATGGCGGCTTTGTTTTTGTCACCCTCAATCCTTTTCTCCGTCACTTTTTCTCCAAACCACTTAAAGGCATTCTCCTTATCGTACTGAACTACAGCATGAATTTTCTTGATCTCCACTCCATGCGTTTGGTAGAACTTCAATAATGGTGTCATCAACCAAATTTCTTCACCGAAATAACTTCCGATCAGGCAGTCACGTGGCTTCTTGAGCAGCCCCTTCCTTTCAGCGATTTCTCTCATATACGGTCCAATATCGTCCAGGCCCACACTTGCGTGCTTGATGATGGGCGGAAAGTCTTCATACAGCTCCTTCATATCTTCCTGAGTATAGATATTGACCTTGGCGAAACCGAAAACCTTTTCTTGCATAATGGCTTCCAACATTTCTTCCTGGCTGATCTGGTCGGAATGGAAGAATTGACGAATTAGGTGTAACTTGAAATATTCATTGTAATTGGCGGCCACATCGGCGAACTTCTTCCAGCTTGGATCCACCGGTTTCCCTTCTCTGATCAAGCGGGCCACTTTCTTGACGGCATTCCACTCACATTTCCTAGAAAATATCCACTTCAAACCCCAAATCGGACAGTTCTTGATACTTGCCAGCATCTTGCTGCAGTTGCTGCTGGTTGGCTGGAGTTGGTCTGACATTCTTGTTCAGGCATCTATTGCCATGATGCTGGTAATAGCAGCCATTGAATTCAAAAACTTTCGGTTTCGGTTTGGCATCCTTGGCGAACCCATCGACTCTCCATTGGTGCACACCCAATTTCTTTTGAGGCCCGTGGTGAGCGTGGTGAATGTAAATATTGTCCATCCAAGCCCGAAACTTCAAATACTCCACTTCTCCATGGCAATGCCTTTCTTTCAGAATTTCTTCCATCCTCTTGGACTTTCTTTCCAGCTGTCCGGTTTCTTCGTTCAGCTTGAAATAGTCGGGATGGCCAGTGGGCATGTCTTGCATGATGGCCGATAAATAAAGAGCGTTGAAATCGTATCCGACCACTTTTTTGACCAACTTCTTAGGATTGCCACGAATCGGAGTTTCATCTTTGATGGCAATTCTTTGCCCAATGAACGAAAGACCACCACACAAGGATTTGTTGCTGTATAATTCTTCACACAGTTCTTTTTCATTCTCCGAAAATAAACCGAAGCTGGTGGATGGCTGCACTTGGTGAAGAGTCTTGAATAAATAGGCGAGGCAAACACCCGGAATACTCATGGCTTCTTTGAAAATATCAATTTTGAAATCTTTCCAATAAGTTTCGGCCATGATGGTACAGGCTTGCAGAAACGGGTCCACGTCCAACGAGTTGTAGACTTTGGTATACTCCAACATATTCTTGACTTCCAATCCGTCCCAAATTCTTTTTCCACTTTCATATTCTTCAACCGAAATGGTACCATTCTTCAAAGTGGAATAAAAGGCCGACCTGGGCGGAATAAAAAAAAAATATTAAAAAAAATTTTTAAATTTAAGACAAAAATTAAAAATTTGATTTTAATAATTGACATAAATATAAAAAATTATTAAAAAATAAAAATAAAAATATAAAAAATTAAAATAAAAAAAAAAAAAAAATAAAAACAAAAAAACAAAAAAAAAAACACAACATAAAAAAAAACAAAAACCAAACCAAACCAAACAAAAACAACCAACAAACACCTAACAAAAAACCAACCAAACCAACAACAAAAACTAAACAAAACCCATAAAACTAATAAAAAAGAATTTGAATAAATAATATTTGAAGTCATAATCAGTCAGGAAAAATGTGAACCATATGCAAAAAAGGTTTCGCCAAGTCAATATCTATACTAGAAGATATGAAGGAACTTAGAAGACTCCGCCCATTACAAGCACGCAATGTGGCCTAGACATATTACCTATATGAAGAAATCGCTGAAAGAAGCTGCTCAAAACCAGTAAAAAATACAAATAAACCAAACCAAATAAAAAAAACAGCTACAACAAAAAATCCTAGTTAGAAAAAGTACGGAGAAAGATGAACAAAAACAAACCCAGCCCGCCAACGCACAAAACCACGCAAATCACTAAAAACATCACATAAACTAACAGAAAAAACATCTTCACAATATCCTACATTCATGTAAACTTAGTCTTAAAAAAAATCCATCAACTTCAATTTCCTATTCTTTTTCTACCCTCAACTGTTTGTCTTTGTTTCTCTAATTTTGGATAGTTTTTGACTTTTTCAAAGCACTAATTAAAAACGCAGAAGTTTTTGGTGCTTAAGCACTTTTGTATGAAGGGTACAGACAGAATAGGTTTATGAATTTGAAATTTCAAAGTGTTTTTTACCAGCATTACTAATGTTGTCTAAAATGATGTTCGTACTTTGTCTTCCGGTACATTTGTTGTGAAGAGAATGTGCCCTGTTCAGTTTTGTTAAAGTGTTTGTGTAAAGTGTTTGTTGATTAAAAGAAAAACTATTAGTTGACTTTGTCTTTATTGTCTGACGTAAGAGCAAGAACATAACAAAAGCTCAATGACCATAAAAATCAGTGGGCTTTTTTGAACGAGTGCTGCGGCTGGTGTTTCTGTCTTCTTTACCTGCAGTTGTGTCAGTGGAACTTGTGCTGAGGTGGTTTACTAATGGAGCTGAAAAGATGTAGAAATTTTAAAATATGTTAAAATGTACAGACTCAAGGCGTACCGTCATCTTCAGATTCGCTCAGTCGAAAGCCAGGATTGATGATTACCATGGGTGCTACGCTATCATTTTGAGTAGGTGGATGAAACCTGGTGTCAATGATTGAAGTAGAAAAAGTGAATTTAGGCAAACCAAGTTTCACTTACTTTCTTTTTATGATGATAAAAGCCAAGATACCAATGCCCACTAGTGCTAGAACACCAAATACTGATCCAGCAATAAGTGCGGTTTTGAAATAAAAACTTGTTGACCTAAGAAAATCAAACAAATTAAACTTACGTTTGTTTGGTCTCTATTTGTGTGGTGCTGTTAGTTTCTACTGTGGTCAACAAAATAATATCGGAAGTAGTAGGTGGCAAGGTGTTTGTTGTGCCCAAACAGTCTATGGCCATAGGAAGGCACGCGCACAGTCCCTGATCCATCACTCCAATGGGTCTTCTCTCGTTAGCCCAGGCTGAGCAGTCCGTCACGGACGATCCATGGTCGAGGATGATGCTTTAAATAGTACTGAATCAAGTTTCTTTCTGGACAGCAGCGTAAGAGATACTTCCACGACATTGAATTTCTGTTTTGCCGCAGTAGCAGGCACCCGAAGCCGTACCCATAAAAATGCTGAGCAAGATAATCATTTTTCGAAAATGTATTTGTGTTAAGTTAAAGTCCTTATATGCGTTTGGTTGGTTCCTTTTTGTGAGTACGTGAGGAGACACAAAATATTTTCTAGTTTCATTCAAAATGTCAGCTATTTTATAGAGACGCAAATATATATAATTTTATATTTTTTATTATTATAAATAATAAAAAATTAAATTTTGAAGAAATAATGCAGAGAAGAGCGGGAAAGCGGAGGCGACAAGAGAGGGGGGGGAAGACTGGCGGGGGTTGAGGAGTTGGTGACTGATTCATAGGGGGCATCTGTTGTTGATCTTTCAGTCGCCTCCATTCTGCCACGGGCACTAATACCATTTCTCTCGACATAAGGTAAGGTTATTTGCAATAATATTGGGACGAATCGAAACCCTTTTGTTTTAATCAAATGACTTTTCCTGGCTAACGTTTCGTGACGATTAGCCAAGATGGACAATGGGCGTCTGTGCTTGATTAATTTTGCTTTATCCGTATTGCTGACATTCAAATTCTCGTTGTGCAAAACGTTTAAGGCCAACTCGGCGATGGCCTGCACCAAAGGGTCGGAGACTTTTGACAAAATTTGCTTGACGACTTTACTAGTAGAATAGAACAAAATTTTTAAATCACGTGACAACAAAGACGTGAGATGACTCTCCATGACGACAGATTTCATAAAATTTCATCAACTTATATATAAACATGCGGATAATCATTCTCAGTTGGTAAGATATTAGAGGGCACAGCTAATTTTTCATCGGCACTCGGATGTAGATTGAGAAAGAGGTAGCTGTAAGGTTTGTCTTTCGTGGCTTTGTTGTAAGCATCCAACAAATAATTCGGTTTCTGCGGCCAGATTTGTCGGGACAACTGTTCAACCACAGCTGCCATTCTGGGTGACTTGAATAGAACCACGTAATGCGAATTTCTAGTCACGCAGCGCATAACTTTGGAATCATAGAAAAACGATTGAGTAATGAATATGACGTTGATGTTTTTATGGTGCGACTTGACACAGAATAAATCCACTAAATCTTTATTTTGGGCCAGTTGTGGAAACAGATCGTCCAAGACCAAAAGAGAATCCGAATCTATCTCGTCTATGCTGGGTAATCCTTCTGTGAACTTGACTCCATCTACCTTTTCCATTTCATCAAAGACGGGCTGCCACATGGCATAATGATAGTAGACATTCTTGAAGAAGGTGTTGAATATTTTGTCACGATTTTTAATCAGCTGCATGACGAAGTAGGTTTTACCGCAGGAAGTACTGCCGGCAATGGTCATGGTGAATGGAGTTTGCAAAGCAAACACTGCTTTTTCGCCGCTAGTCATGACTGCGTATGGGTTTCGTCAAGTGTGTGTGTGTGCTAATGTAGACTTCACGACAACAACAGGATCAAAGCTCATCAGTTTATTGAGACATCAGCATTCCTTGAATATTAATTTTTATGGTGCGATTAAAGCGCAGCAAGCACAAAATGACCAATGGGCGTTGCAAAAGAACAGAGCTGTCATAGTCAATTTTCAAACGTAGGTTGCCGTACTCGTTGGTCGGCTTCAAAGTACTTCCACATTCGTCAAAGCGTTCCAAGTTAAAACACATGATGGTTGAGTAATTGCCATAATTTTAATAATTGATTTCTGACATGCCCGCTTTTTCCAGAGAGCAGCCCGAGTTCAGAAAATAGTCCAAGTACATGCGTACATAATCATTTTTTACAAAGTCACACTGGTATGGTGCTGTAACCAATAGGCCATTTTTCTCCAGGGTTACGTTTTTCATATTGTATGGTTGGAACATGAACGGGTTGTTGGCTATGGGCCCGGCGAAGTCACGTTGCATCAACTGAACAATTTCCAGGCGAGAAGGCAGTAAGCCCTCGTAGATGCAAGCGTCCACCGATAAGACATTTTCAGGTACAATTAAAGGTTTAAGGATGGTGTCATTGAAGCTATAGGCGGCCGGCGTGGTCATCAGTCGTCGTTCCATGACGGCGAAGGATGTGTCGTGCAGTCTGATGCGGCGGAATAGGCCCGTTCAATGGTAACTGTGAAATCTTCTTTTTTAGCTGGATCGATCATGTACAAAATAAAGGCCTTTGGATCTTTGGAAACAGGCGAATGACTATCTCGACCCCGGAATCATATATTTACGAATCTTGAAAAAGTCCAGCTGAATAGGCCCGATCAGGTGCCCAGTGCCACTGTCATAGTATGGCTTGAAGGTGTTCAGTAATTCGGGTGAGAGTCCTTGCAGGCCACCATCGTACCACCCACTGCCACTCAACCACGATTTTCTTTGATCATACGAGTAATTTGACAAAACATCCAAATAAGCACTCCAGGGCAAGCAGCAGCTGTTTTGTAGAACCAGCTGATTGTTCAAAAAAACAGTCACACCAGAAAACATGGACATTAACACATTCGGTACCAAGCCGATTTGTTTTGTCCTGGGTATGCCTTTCTCCGTTTCTTTATCAGTTACATACTGGATTTTCATGTGCAGTTCCAGGAGAGTAGGCGACAAATCAGTGAACCAGTTAGGGATGCTAGGGATACGAAATTCCAAGGCAGTATTTACATCATCATTAGGCAAGGACACATTGAC